>JACXGM010011705.1:0-24691 GCA_016801145.1 Umbra pygmaea | reverse complement strand
TTGACTGTAATGTTACCTGCTTTGTTGACTGTAATGTTACATGCTTTGTTGACTGTAATGCTACATTTCCACCTTTTACCAAGAGTGCTTAATGCGTTTCATATATTGGGATGCACTTCTGGATTGGTGAACTTCCATTTAAAAGAAGTGAAACAAATCATCTCAAATAATAAGGTAGTGCTACAAATAATTTTTATTCATAGTGAAAACTAAATGAGATGTTCCTCCATCTCTGAATTCCAATGGATCTGTGTTGCAAGTTTCGCGTTGCCATTTGGAAATGTCCGTCACTATCGTCTCATCGTAGACTTGTTTCCTATTGGCTATTGTGACAGTACTGACGTAATCACAATCTTACTCAACCCGATAAATATCAAACATGTTTGATATGATTGGGGCGAGCCCGAATTGTGTGAGAGCAGATCGAGAGGTGAAAGATTTGATCTGTGAACGCCTCACATTACCAGATAATCTGTGCCGAAAATCGAAACCGATAGAGGTCCTCGACAAGAAATCGGGCATAAATTGGCCTAAAACTCCTGTAGTGTGTATCTGGCATAAGTCTGTGCACTTTTCGCTCATACACAACAACAGTAATCCAATCCATACAACAAGTAATCCATACATACAAAGAAACCAAAACAAATAATTTCAGAAATTAAGTTGTGTAATAATGTGAAATCACACAGGGAAAAAGTATTGAACACATGAAGAAAGGGAGGTGCAAAAAGGCATGGAAAGCCAAGAAAACAGCTGAAAACCATCAGTAATTAAAAAGCAATCCAGCCCCCCGACAGTGCAAATTAATATCAGCTGGTTCAGTCCCAATTGATGGCCTACAAAAAGGTCTCATTGCCAAGGTGTCACACAAGACACATTTCATGATGGGTAAAAGCAAAGAGCTGTCTCAAGACCTTCGCAAAACTAATTGTTGCAAAACACAATGATGGCATTGGTTATAGCCACAATTCTAAGCTTCTGAATGTTCCAGTGAGCACTGTTGGGGCCATAATACAGAAGTGGAAAGACAATATTTATACCATAAATTTGCCTAAGGTGCTCCTCGCAAGACAGAGGACAGAGGAGTGAAAAGAATAATCAGAAAAGTTGTCCAAGATTCAAAGACCACTTTTGGAGAGCTTCTAAAAGACCTGCAATTTGCATGTACTGTTGTCTCAAAGAAAACAGTAAGTAATGCACTCCACCTCCATGGCCTGTATGCACGCTCACCCCACAAGTCTCCATTGCTGAAAAAAAGCATGTTGAAGCTCGTTTAAAGTTTGCTGCACAACATTTGGAAAAGTCAGTGAAATACTGGGAGAATATAGTGTGGTCAGATGAGAGCAAATTTTACTGTTTGGATCCCATAATACACACCATGTTTTGGAGGAGTAATGGCACTGCCCATCACCCTAAAAACACCATACCAACAGTGACGTTTGGAGGTGGGAACATCAGGGTGTGGGCTTGCTTTTCAGCAAATGGTACTTCACATAATTGAAGCAAGGATGAATGGGCAAATTTACCAAGACATTCTTGACAAAATCTGCTGCCATCTACCAGGATGATGAACATGAAACGAGGGTGGACATTTCAGGAAGACAATGATCCCAAACCCGCAGCCAAGGAAACTGTCAATTGGTTTCAAAGAAAATAAAGCTGCTAGAATGGCTCAGCCAATCACTTGACTTAAATGGAAAGAACGGAAGATCAAGATTCATAGAAGAGGCTCACGGAACCTTCAAGATTTGAAGACTGTTTGTGTGGAAGAATGGGCCAAAATCACACCAGAGCAATGCATGCGACTAGTTTCTCCATACAGGAGGCATCTTGAAGCTATCATTACTAACAAAGGCTTTTGTACAAAGTATTGAATGAATATCAGTAAGCGTGTTCAATATTTTTTCTGTGTGTCATTTTACATTTTTACACATAACTTAATATGAACTTATTTGTTTTGCTTTCTTTGTATGTATGGATTACTTGGGTTGTTACCAACATCTGGTGAAAAGTTCATGTCAATAGCACCTTTGGAAATATTATTTACTGAGAAAATAATTATTTTCTGAGAAAATAATATTTACTGAGAAAAAATGGTGACGTGTTCAATACTTATTTCACCCTCTGTACATGAATGAATAATGTGGCTCAGTTTATGTAGTTATTTGAAACATTGTTTTTTAACTTACATTACATAATAATCTGCCATGTTATTGGTGCATAATGTAGACTCTTGTTACTCTTTAATTATTTGAAATGTACATTTATACTTCCCAAAAACAGACACAAAATGCAACAATTTCAAATAAGAACATCAGTCAATTGAATAAATACATTTAGCCCTAATCGATGGATTTGCCATCATGGGAAACACATATGCACCATGAAACAGGGGACCTACAATTTTGTTGGATACATCAATTTGACTGATTTACCCAACTAGTCTGTAACATCAGTGATACTTTTGCACAATGCTTTTATTTTGTTTCAGTCAATTGACTGATTTCTTTATATATTAACTGTAACTCAGTATCTACTTTGAAACTAGTAATTTTCTATTTTTGTTCAGTATCGATGTATATGAAATAGCTTGGCATAGGTGTTAAATTAGTTAGAGTGCACAATTTTAAGAAAAACTCACTATGAAGTTTTATTCTCCAATCAACTCGATTCAGGGATCGGGAGAAATTAAGATGAGAAGATCAATCGAACACCTCCTGACTCTAGCTACAGTTTAAAAAAAACACTGAAATGATGTAAATGATTTAATTGTAGTGAAAATTGGAAATGTACGTTTGCCGAGTTGGTAATTACAAAACGCATTGAGAAGGTGTTTGTAGTAACTGTCATGTCGGTTACATGTCGGTTACATGTCGGTTACATGTCGGTTACATGTCGGTTACATGTCGGTTACATGACTGGCACAATGATTTTGGGGTGACTAGGTGTCTGGAGGGATCCTTTAAAGATATATGCTGATGATCATTTGTTAATGTATTTAATAAATACATTTTAAACTACCTCAGGACCAAGAACATGTGAGCAACTATTTCCTTTCAAAATAAATGCTTAGGATTATACAGTCCGGGAGGTTACTATAGAGATCAATGCTCCATTATTCCCTGCTCTCTTTATGACATGCTATATGTTCTTGAAAACTGACTGAAAGACTGAAAATATATATAACTATTAATTAGGTACAGAAGATAGCTATTTTATTCTGTCAATTAATTTATTGTTAACTAAACTTTACTTTTCCGCTCAAGTCCGCTGACCTAAGACAGCTATCTTCTGTACCTAATTAATAGTTATATTTTCAGTCTTTCAGTCAGTATTCAAGAACATATAGCATGTCATAAAGAGAGCAGGGAATAATGGAGCATTGATCTCTATAGTAACCTCCCGGACTGTATAACTAAACTTGACTTTTTAGAAAGAATAATGTTAGATAATTTCTTTATTTTATAACAAATGGCTGTACTATAAAAATGTAAACATACATACCTATTCTCTAACTTTTCATATACAGCACCTTTTACAGCCCAAAAAGGCTAAATACATATGGGAGATCACTATTCTGGAGCCATCAATCAATCAATCAAACTTATTTTATAAAAACCTTTTTACAACAGCAGTTGTCCCAGTGCTTTAACAGATACAAGAAACAACAAGTGATGCACTCAAAGTTGTGGCCATTCCTCTTCTGGCTGTACCAGGAGGGGAATCTGAAGGTACACGGCCCATTCTATGAAGGTCACATTGTTTATCAGTGTTCAATTAGTGTCAAATGCTCCGCTAGAAAGACAGAGCAGGCAGCTAGTGTCTCAGACACCCCGATTTTTCCACCTATTTGTTTGCACTAACCCATCTATTCATGCACACATATACAGCCTTGCTGAATGTTTTTTAGAATTAGAACTTCACAGTGGAATTATTTAAAATATATATTTGTTGTTAAAAATTCCAGAGGAAATTGTATTTTCAAGTACCATATTGTCATTAGCTATGGTCTCACTCTGTGTCTATTGCTCTGAGATAAAATGACCTGGAATCACGTTTGGGCAAAATTTTAAAAAGAAGGAAACTTAGGCCATCTTCTGGTCATCTATAGGTACTGCTACCAGGGACTCACAAAAACAGGGCTGCATGAATATTTGCCTATTTCTATCTCACAGGTGTCAAACCGGATCCATGGAATGCCTAGTGTATGATGGTTTTTGGTCTTTCCTTTAGTGCCCAGTTAAGACCTAAACTGTCAGGTGAGGTTAGATCCTAACCAATGAGTGACCTAATAAATCAGTCTGGTAAGAGCGAAAGAATCCATATGCTAGACCCTCCGTGGAACTGGTTTTACACCTATGATCTAGTCCAGTGGTTCTCAAACCTCTACTGGGGACACACAGACATCTCACAGTTTTGTTGTAGCCCTAAAGTAGCCCAGATGATTCCAGCAGCCAAAATCTTGATAATTAGTTAACAAGTTGTGTCAGTTGTGTTAGCTCTGGGATATAACATATGGTATGGCTGGTGGTCACCCAGTCATCAAGCCTTTCATTAATGAATCATGTGTGCCTGTTCAGGCCTACAATAAAACTCTGGTTCCCTGGAGAGAGGGTTCAAGAACTATGATCTATTCCAGTGGTTCCCAACCCTCTCCTCTGGGACCCCCAGACAAGCTATGTTTTTGTTTTAACCCTTAAATGGCACACCTGATTCAATTAGTCAAGGGGCCCTATCTTGCACCAAGCGCAATTGACTTTTTACACCGACGCATGTATCATTCCTATTTTGCACCTGACGCACAGTGGACTTCCACAGACGCACGTCTGTAAATTAGGGAATGAATTTGCTCTCCCGGGGGCGGTTCAGCGAAACGAGGAGGCATGTTCCGACGCAAACGTACCCTGGTGCTATGTTGCAGTTTCAGAAAACAATTCCGCCACAGATAAGGAAAAATCTAGTGTAAAGTCAGTGTTGCGTTATTCAGATGCTATTTTAAGGGTGCATGCTTGGCCATGATGTAGCATGTGCACAACACGAATACACTTTGCTCCTCTCATCTACACAGACAGAGCAGTTCCCATTTTTGCAAACCATACACAATTAGAAGGAAATACTTTACCACACGAGGGAAATCATTGCGGTGTCCGAAGATGTGAAAAGAATAGGCATAAATCTAGTGTACACATTTATCCAAATTATTCAGGCTAAATTATTCGCACTGATATACATCAACCGCAAGGGAACACATTCAATCAACATACAAGTCATTTACGATGCTAATAGTAAAATAGCCCATATCTTTGCGAATTACCCCGGGCTCAAGCCACAACTCATTTATGCTGGCAAACTCTGCCATTCCTGCCATCTTCGACGAGAGGAATCCCCCCTTGGATGGGTGGCTGTGAAGGGGACAATGGCTATTCGTTAAAGACATGGCTGAGTGATGATGCCATTTATGATGCCAGCAACAGTGCGTGAAATGCTGTTTAAAACACACACAAAACCCAGTGTAATTGAACGAACATTTGGCATACTGAAAATGTGCTTCAGGTGTTTGGATAGGACAGGAGGCACTTTACAGTACAGTACTCAAAAAGTCGCAGCATTCTTTGTGGTTTGTTGTGTTTTACACAACATTTCCATGAATCATGGATGTGTTGATGACATAAATGAAAAAATATTAGAGGACTTAAGGAACGTGATGTTGAAATTCATGTGCCATTGCCACTTAACCCAGATGCCTGAGCAGCAGAACGTGAGAGAGCTTATTTGACAGAAGAGCTGCTGCATCATCTATAGTGAGGTAAGCAAAGTAATGTCGGTCTAGTGTTAGATTTGCAAAAATATCACCATGCATTCATAACCTTGTGATTCAGTGAGAGTGAGCCCAAAACATTGGAAAGTATGTTTTTGTGACATTTCTTTAATTACATTTTGTAAAACGAAAAATTAATTTCAATCCGACTTTATAATAGCAATCCACCATGGAACCAAGTAAGGGAATGTGAGATGATGCTCTGATTGATTTATTGTACGTTACGCCCAAACCACACCTATGACCAATTTAGCTGATTCGACCTATCCATTTTAGATTTGCGTCGGGCGCAAGAGTCATTTATCCCGCAGGTATAATAGCAACAGCGCCCAAGATCCGCCAACCAAGTCACTTGCATTTCGCGTTTGATACTTGCATTTCAGATCTTTAAAATATTGCGCAAAGGCTTAATGTGTAGTTCACTAATTTAACCATTTGTGTCATTTCACGCTGAAAACTAATATATGGCCAATCTGGGACGCCCCAAGGAGAGGGTTGGGAACCACTGATCTAGTATATTTGATTTGGTCTCCTTAAAATCTGCTTCAATTATTGTATGTAGAAACCCCTTTGGCTAGAATGCATTACTTCTAGAGTTAACACAGTTTCCCAGATATCCCACTCTCAAAGGTAATCCACAGGGCTGAGGGGTAAATTATGTTTTTTATAGCTATACACACATAGTTATATACAAACACCACAGAGCTTTGTTTTTTTGTGCAATGTATGTGCAGGCTGTGATGTGGAAAGATGAGATGGGGGATAACTATACAGCAGTACATGGAGGACGTTAACAGCAGAGAAGTGCAGCAGGGCTTGTAATAGACAAAAATGTTAATTGCCTGCAAAAATGCAGCTCTAATTTGAACACTCTACAATGATGTGCATACCATAAGCCTATCCTGGCACATAGGGACGTATGTAGGATTAGGCACACATTGATGTGTTTAAGAAACTACTCATGCTAAAAGGCTGCAGCATTTTAAATTGCATGACCATCCCCTGCCCTGCACTAAACATGGCAATCAGACATTCTGCCCCTGACAGAATTTAAAACAACGCTCCACCATTTTCCTCAAGTTAGCCCACACGGAAGTATTATATATTGACATATATTGCAAAAACATGTATTTTTTATATGTACCTATATATTTTTTAAACACATACAAATATATCTATTATATGGCCCAAAAAAACATATTTTTACATATTTGATTTTGGCCATTTTCAAATATATTTTAATGTCTAAAATATATCTAAATGCATTTGTATTGTTTCCTGTCATGTGTTTATTCTATTATCTAGTCTTTTCTTTGAAGTACTTTTGAAGAGGAATAGCACTCATGTTGATTTCATAATAGGTCACTTTTGAAATGTAAACTTGGAGTACAAAGTGGATCATTATACTGAAACTGAAAAAGGTGCTATATGCTGCTTGACTAAAGTCAAGACCTTGGTGTATTTAGTAAACATTCCAGTAGATTGTGACATAATGGCCGTTGTATGATACTGTGAATAAAGGTCCTTATTAAATGAAGATGACTGACCATACGCAGTTGTTTCTTTGCTTACAATGCATTTTATAACAATGTATTATGATATTGTGAGAAGCACACATTATATATTTCATGAACATATTCAGGACACATATGTACATTTTTGCATGGGTTTTCCATGTGGGAGGGTAAATTGTGAACCGTCCCTTAGGGCAGCTAATGTCTGAAATGTCCTGGTTCTAATCCCCCAACCACCAAGCTGAAAGCACTGTATTTCTGTCCCTAAACTGGCAAAACTGTCAACCTTAATTTCTCCTCCTCCCCCTGTAACAATCCACCCTGTTTGTTGCTGTAAATAACAATTGGGACAACTGCGTCATGATAGCCAAGGTTCCTGGCTTAAGCCTTCCATGTTGAACAAGCAGCATGATAATCGGACTTGTCGACACATGTTTGGAGGAAGCATGCAATCAATCCCAGACTACACTGCAAAAGAGAGGGGTTGCCTGACAAGGTTTAAGGGAGAAAACAGGGGAAAATCCACCCAAAAAACAACAGATGTGTTAAAATAACACATGCTGTATCCAGTTTGGGACAACCCATATTGTGTTACTTTTATACCAATCACTTTTGGGCTGGCAGTTAAAAAAAGTCTATCATTGTGATTGGTTTAAAATTACACAATGGGCCCTATTTTAATTATCTGAAATGCAAGTATCAAACGCAAACGCAAGTGACATTTAACGAGGGTCCCGGGCGCTGTTGCTTTTTAACCGGCAGGATAAATTACTCTTGCGTCTGACGCAAATCTAAAATGGGTAGGTCTGGAGTAGTTTCATTAGGTGTGGTTTGGGCGTAACGTGCAATAAACCAATCAGAGCGTCATCTTACATTCCATTTAAGAGCAGGTGCGCTTGTTCCATGGCGGATTGCTATGCTTTTTACAAAAGGTAAATAAAGGAATTTCACAAAACATTCTTTCCGATGTTTTGGGCTCCCTCTCACTGAATCACAAAGTTATGAATGCATGGTAATATTTTTGAAATGTAGTTTAACATTAGACCGAGATTACTTTACTTGCCTCACTCTTCTGTCAAATAAGCTCTCCTGTCCCGTTCTGCTGCAGAGTTTGCCATAAATGAGTCGTGCCTTGAGCCAGGGTAATTCGCAAAAAGACATGGGTGATTTTACTATTTGCATCGCAAATGACTTGTATGTTGATTGAATGGGTTCCCTTGCAGTTGATGTTCGAAAAATTCCTTCTGAATAATTTGGGTAAATGTGTACAGTAGATGTATGCTTATTATCTTCGGACACCACAAGGATTTTCCTCGTTTGATAATATTTTTACTTCTAATTATGTATTGCAATAATAGGAACTGCTGCATTTGTGTAGATGAGAGGAGCAAAGTGTATGCATGTTGTGCACATGCTACATTATGGCCAAGCATGCGCCCTTATAATAGCATCTGAATAACACGCCACTGACTTTTAACCAGGTTTTTCCTGGTCAGTGGTGGAATTGTTTTCGGGAACTGCAAGATAGCACCAGGGAACGTTTGCGCTGGAACACGCCTCTTCTTTTTGCTGTACCGCCCAACGAACGCAAGTTCATTCACTAATTTACCAACGCGCGTCTCTGGAGGGAAAAGTCCCCTATGCGTCGGGTGCAAGATAGGAAAGATACATGTGTTGGTGTAAAAAGTCAATTGCGCTTGGTGTAAGACAGGGCCCAATATGTGTTGTCCCTAACTGGACACAGTTTAAGCAAATACACCCGCGCACACACACACACACTTTACCGTCATTAGTATCTTTGCGAGAGTTCTTGATGTATGCTGAGAACTTTGCAAACACATCTATACCTGCTGTGTTTGACTCTGCGTGAGTGGTTGCCAGCTTGGGGTACCTTAGAATGAGATATAACAGACATCAGAAACTGTTAAATCCAGGAAGTTAAAGCTTAATCGAAAGCGAGACAGGTAGTGCTGTTTGTGTACCGCGGTGGTGTGAGTTTTTCCTCCAAAAACTCTTCAATCTTGTTCACATCAACCTTCACTTCGCCGTTAAATGTGACAAAGGGAGGGTTGGTTCCCGGGGCGAGGTCCTGAAGATCTGCCGGTTTCCTAGGTAAGATATTAGTTGAATGTCTATAGAACTTACATGGAAATTGTTAACAAAGAATGCAATTGATTGAGTAGTTGATTTAGTGATAGTGTTTGTAAATTACCAATACTGTACCTTTTTAGGTCGACTGTAGTGACATTAAAGATGACTCCCTTCAGCCACAAGATCATGAAGAGACGCTGGGAGAAGGGACAGTTCCCAATGCTTTCACCATCACTGCCAGCCTAGGTGGTAGACAGAGGTGGAAAAAGTACTGAGTAAAAGTACTTTTCTGAAGAACCTGAGTTCACAGGTTTTGGGAAATCCCTCCTTAAGACCAACATGATCAGGTAAAGAGAGTTCATATCTTACCAAAGCCATGATTGATATTTTCTTTACTCTTTCTATTTCTTTCATAGGTAACTGTTAAGATATTAACTCCCTTTACCTCATCATTTTGGGCTTAAGTAGGGTCTTCCCAAAATTTGTGAACTCCTTGTACTTCAGAAAAGTACTATTACTCAGTACTTTTAGCACCTCTGGTGGTAGACACACAAGAGGAATCCAATAAACTTGTAAATCAAAAGCACATATTTTACCAGCTGAAATCAAAACAGCTGTTATCCTTATGTCTTGGCTGGTAAAACACTCCTCCCACAACTGAAACAGCTATCACATACACTTGCCACTAGATGTCCTCAACAAACCTAAGATAACAACTACCAGAGCAGCCCTTACGATTCCAAGGGTCTACCCTGGTCCTGGAGAGCTACCATCCTGATTGTTTTCACTCCAACCCCACTTTACCGAACCAAATTCAAATCTTTAGCTGGCTAAAAAGCTGAATGTGATGTATGTTTGGAGTGAAAACCTACAGGGTAGAAGCTCTACAGGACCAGGATTGGAGATCACTTATCTAATCAAATTCCTTAATATTTCAAGCCAAACTCTTACCTTGACAAACAGCTCGATAGTTGGGAAACCTAGCTTTTTGGCTGCTATGTCAAACCAGGCCATGGTGATAACTCACGTTAAGGACTCATAACCTAGACCTGTAAATAAAGAAGCTCCAATGGACGCTACCTGCCAAAGACACAACCCGATACGTAACGCAACCTGCCTCAAATCCAACACTCACGTTGCAGTTGCTCTGTTAGCAAAACCCGTGAATGATGCTGTTCCCTGCCTGCTTAGCTCTTTGTGGGCTGGTTGTGACCAGACCGGGTCGAAGGGTTCTGGAGCTGTGGGCGTCCTTGGTTCATGGGAGGATGGAGATATGCAGAGCGGGACAATGGGTTTTACTGCACACCCCTTTGTTAGCACATGGAGATAATAGACACATTGTTTGCATGTTCCCTGACTGATTCTGATGGGGGATCCTAATTTGGGAGATGTGTTGTATGTTTGATGTGTTGATTTGAGGTACATGTACAAATTCAATGAGCCCATGCCAAGAAGAGTACTATGGTCTGCAGAAACGTAACCATGTCCATGTGTTTCTCTACTCTATTATCTAATGTTTTAGAATACGCTTCCAGAGTAATTATGTAACTCTGATTCCCTGCACTAATAACCTATAATGCAGAGTGTCTTTGGTGCACCAGGGTTTTATCAGTGCTTAAACAACAGCCATAGAAATGCACTGGCTGAGCCAAAGCGTCTTCATAGGCCTGCTTTCTGTGTGGGCTGGTAGAACAGTGTAAGGTCTGTTCTCGGGTCAGAGTGTGGGATTTGATGGAATGCTGGGTTCCTCATTCATAGCATCAGTCTGATGTTAGTGGAAAAGTGCAATGTGTTCTAAACCCACCAACACGCGAAACGCGTGCTGCTCGCTGACATGCTCCTCCAACCACACATATCATGCGAGTGCTTTGGTGATTGGATACCTGTCAAAGGTAGAGATCATGGATTATGTTGAATTCAGACCGAACACGAATTGAGCATCAAATTCGCATCTAATGCGTCTATTTGGACCCTTGAACAATTTGAATCGACTCATGCTTCAAAGCAAATAAGACGTGCGAATAAAGCAAGTGTTTAAAGCAAAATAGATGCATTCGAGGCAAAATGTAGGTGTTCTGAGGGGAGAGAGCATGTCTATCCTTCTTTGATTTCCTGAATAATTCCATAGGTCTGTGCTATTTCTTTGTTCAGGTTTTTACTGTAAAATAATCTACAGTGTTTGCGAAAGTATTCTGCCCCCTTGAACTTTTCTACCTTTTGCCACATTTCAGGCTTCAAACATAAAGATATGAAAATGTAATTTTTTGTGAAGAATCAACAAGTGGGACACAATCATGAAGTGGAATGAAATTTATTGGATATTTCAAACTTTTTTAACAAATAAAAAACTGAAAAATTGGGCGTGCAAAATTACAGCTCTAAATCGCTTGGGGTATGTCTCCATCAGCTTTGCACATCGAGAGACTGAAATGTTTGCCCATTCCTTCTTGCAAAACAGCTCAAACTCAGTGAGGTTAGATGGAGAGCGTTTGTGAACAGCAGTTTTTAGTTCTTTCCACAGATTCTCGATTGGATTCAGGTCTGGACTTTGACTTGGCCATTCTAATACCTGGATATGTTTATTTGTGAACCATTCCATTGTAGATTTTGGTTTATGTTTTGGATCATTGTCTTGTTGGAAGACAAATCTCCATCCCAGTCTCAGGTTCTTCCCAAAAGATGTTTTACTGGGGGGGCCAAGGTGGGGCCAGTGTTTAATCAGAGGGGCACATTTTGGCATTAGCGCATAAAATTGTAATAACTTGATCAATTTATTTCATTTTTTTTATTTATTCAGTCAGCTCAGGGGGGGGGCACAGAGGGGGCCAGGGCCATTTTTACAGAGGCATTGGCCCCTGTAGGCCCCCTTGTAGAACCACCCCTGTGTCACACGTGATCCAGTTGGGATCAAAGACCATTGCACCAACTATGGCATAATGTATTTTATATTCTACTGAGATCATTACAAACCTGAATCTCTCTGATCCCACAGCTCACAGCAATAGCTGACCCCTGCTATGTGCTTTGTGACTCTTTGTAACCATAGTGACCAGAACAGGTGACCATTAAGTGAACTCCCTGCATGCGTGTGGGTGGAGTGGTCCTGTAGACCTTGTCTTGTCCCCACACACTCCAGACAGCCACATAGCAGCAGGCAGATAATCAGCTTACTATCAGACAGAGGGAGGGAGGGAGGGAGGGAGGGAGGGAGGGAGGGAGGGAGAGCATAGAAGAAAGAGAGAGAGAGGGAGGGAGGGAGTGACTCAGAGGGAGGAAGAATATGCTAAATAGTATAGAGCTTAACCTCGCTATCATTTGCTATCCCCTCCAGAGCGGTTGGCCAAAGCTGTGCTGAGAAAAACCTACCCACACTACTTTCCTTCAGAATGTATTGTTAAGGTGTAGGTCAAACTGTTGCTGTACCATGAACAGTACTTGAATTGCGAGTGAGGAGTAGAGGAGTAGAGCATAAATGATCTCATATTTGAAAAGGGTGACAGAATGTGAGTGGTGGAAATTAACCTTTTAGCTTAGTCCGTAGTGAAATAAACTACTTTTGCTCAGCTAACATTAGCTAGTTAAAGAATATTCTGAGAGTTTAAATTTCATTAATCTTTTAGCTTACATTTAATCAATGCAGTCAAAGCTTTAGCAAGATATTGACACTAAAACTGTTGTCCCTGCCCCTGCCTGGTGCCAGGCCCAGATGCAGCTTCAGGCTCAGCAGCCCTGTCTGTCCATCGTAATACCCCTGATCCAGCCCTGCCTGTCCATCCCCATACCCCTGAACCAGCCCTGCCTGTCCATCCCCATACCCCTGAACCAGCCCTGTCTGTCCATCCCCATACCCCTGAACCAGCCCTGTCTGACCGTCCCCATACCCCTGAACCAGCCCTGTCTGTCCGTCCCCATACCCCTGAACCAGCCCTGTCTGTCCATCCCCATACCCCTGAACCAGCCCTACTCCCCAATGAAGAAGGAGGTAAGCAGCGTTGTGTTGAATAATATGTCCTGGGTCCGAGTGATTTTACTGAAAAAAATATTATTTAAAAAAATCATTTTCAATGATAAGAATTCAAACTAATTATTTGTCTGCATAATGATCATAAGTTATACGAAACAAAAACAGCCTATTGTCTGTAGTGGATGTTGAAGCATTGACTTTGTCTGTATAAGTGACAGTCAATGTTAAAATAATACCTTCAATTCATATGGACAAGATGTGTCTCCATGGCTTTGATGCAGACTGAAATATGGTCAATAACTGACATATATTTAGGTTTATTATCATTCTATAGATGATAATGTTAATTTATTTAATTGAAGAGGTTCATGTACTGCTCTGCAAATTGTTCTTATATCAACCAAATTGAAAACATCTGGAATGTGATCAGGATGAAGATGGATGGTCACAAGCCATCAAACAAAGCTGAGCTGCTTGAATTTATGCACCAGGGGTGGCATAAAGTCACCCAACATCAATGTGAAAGACTGGTGGAGAGCATGCCAAGATGGATGCCAAGTATTATTATTATACTATTATTATTATTATGTCACCAAATATTGATTTCTGAACTCTTTCTAAGTTAACACATTAATATTGTGTTGTTTAAAAATGTATATTAACTTTGCATTATTCGACGTCTGACAACACTGAATCTTTTATATTATTTTGACCAGTTGCAATTATATGCTCTGAATGACCATATTTTATTTGGAATTCTGGGGCATCTGATGGCTCAGTGGTTAAGGAGTCAGACTTGTAGTCGGAATTTTGCTGGTTGAATAATTAACTCTTGCCTTCGAGACGTCGTTACATGTTACCTGTTTTTAAAACGAACTCACTCACTCAAATTCTTTTATCTCTTCTGCAATTCAACTTCTAAATGAGAACAACTTTTTTGTGTAGGCCATTATGTATGCTTGTGTGTTGTGGTACATGCCGTATCTGCTGTAAACTTAATTGCCCCTTGTAGTATTAATAAAGTTGTTGAATTGAATTGGTTCAATTACCGACTGTACCAATTGTCATCATGTCAACAATGTTTTTGTTTACCCAAACACAGTGGGCTATACATTTTTTTCAGAGCTAAAGTCAAGACTTAAAATTACATTTACACTGTAAAAGATTACCATTAGCACATTTTTATAGAGAGTTACTCTCTTACATCAAATAATGAAATCCACTGTATGCATTGCACCAATTACTCCCCCCCCCCCAGTCCCCCTGGCTGGGGCTCGATATAATATATTTTCATGTGGCCCAAAATCCCTGGTGGCACCCATGCCTGGAGCACTGCCCTTGTTGCTATCACACAGAGACCCAAACAAAGGCCACTATTGTGTTATGTGAGCAGGTGCTCTGGGAGAACATATTAGCACATTTTCCCTAGGCTTAATCCATCAGCTAGGCAACAGGGCACCTTCATGTAACACTGGAATGTGCCCTTGGTCACGTCTTGGGCCAAAGGCATGCTCACTCCAGACCTAACCTTGTGACAATATAATCATTTTAACAGGAGCTTTATATGTACAGTAGTATACAAAATGTAGCATATATTTATAAAGAACTGGCTAGAGAGAAATGTCTCAGTCAATTTTACAATAGGGGATAAATGATGAAATGCCTGAATTAACCGCTCTTCATTACATTGATGATGGGCCAACGGTGATGATATGGCTGCCATTTTGTGTCAAAATGAAGAGAATGCTTCCCATACACATGCACATATGGGACAGTGAGTACCGTAGCGGTTGTATGTGTACATGTGCGTGTGTGTAATCAGCCAGAGAAGAGGACAGATTAAAGCGGGATATCACTCTCTTAATGGGATGAGATTAGAAGATCACAATGGGTTCAAATGCAAACACACACGCAACCAAACAACATGCCTCACAAAAGCCAACAGATATTGTACAGTGTACACCATTTCACAAAGGCCATTGAAAAACAACTCACATGCAATCATAGCACAGATAACTAAGAAGTACTTATTTAAAGCAACGACCTGGGAGCAATCAGGTAAAGTGCCTTTCCCAAGGACAAAAACATTTGGCACAGTTGGGAATTGAACTGGCAACATTCTGACTTCAAGTCATCCTCCCTAACCACTGACCTGAGCATGACAAATGGCATGACCAGATACCAAATACTACCTTAACAGAGCATACAAATACAAATATAGGCTATTTTACCACAGATAGGATGGCCTGTCATGTAGAAAAAGGGAATTGTGTCAGCTCTACACATTTCAGGTTATCTACAATGTTTTAAATATAAATATTACCAAACCCATAGTTAGTAGACCTTGGTGTTACTGTACCTTGGCATAGAGAGAAATCTTATACTCCTGTGGTTCTGGGCTCTCATCTTCACTGTTACGGGTTAGGCACTGCAACCTCACAGACTTCTTTGGCGTCTTTACCTCCTCCTCCTCCTCCTTCTGCTTCTGCTTCTCCTTCACCTCTTCCCGTTCCTCCTTCTCCATCTTCACTTTCAACTGCCCTTCCTTCTCTTTCTTACCAACTACTTTCATTTCTTTCTTCTGGCACATGATTGTGGGTGCGTCCTCCATAATCACTACCTTTTTCTTTTTTTTCTTCACTGGGTCCTCTCCTTTCTTTGGGGACTGCAGCTCCTCTTTAATCACTGACTTCAGCTCCCTTAACCAGTCCTCACTTCTTCCAGGATTCTGGATGCCCTCTGGGGCTTTTATGATCCTGTCCTCCTTTTTTTCAGTGGTCTGCACCTCTTCTGGGCACTTCTTGATACAGTCATCCTTTTTTCTAGGGTCCTGCACCTCCTCTGGGAACTTTTTGATCCAGACATCCTTCTTTCCAACATTCAGAACCACTTCTTTGGCATTTTTGATCCAGTCCTCCCTCCTACCTGGGGCCTGAACCTCCTCTGGGCCCTTCTTGACCCAGTCCTGCATCTTTCCAGTGGTCTGAACCTCCTCTGGGGATTTCTTGTTCCAGTCATCACTTTTTCCAGCAGTCAGTGCCTCATCTGTAGCCTTCTTTATCCAGTCCTCCTTCTTTCCAAGAGTCAGCACCTCATCTGGGGCCTTCTTGATCCATTCCTCCCTTTTTCCAGCTGTTTGCATCTCCTCTGGGTCTTTCTTGTCCTCCTTCTTGCCAAAGGTGTGCCCCCCCTCATGTAAATTCTTGATCCAGTCTTCCTTACTGTGGGAGTGCGCTTCCTCTGGGGCCTTTTTGATCCAGTCCTCCTTCTTTCCAAGAGTTGGCTTCTCCTCTGTGGCCTTCTTGATCAAGTTTGCCTTCTTACTTAGAGTTGGCATCTCCTCTGGGGTCTTCTTGATCCAGTCGTCTTTCTTCCCAAGATTGGGTACCTCTTCTAGGGCCTTTTTGATCCAGTCTTCCTTCTTTCCAAGAGTTGGCAACTCTTCTGGGGACTTCTTGATCCAGTCATCCTTCTTTCCAAGAGTTGGCATCTCCTCGGTGGCCTTCTTGATCAAGTCTGTCTTCTTACCAAGAGTTGGCATCTCCTCTGGTGTCTGCTTTTTCCAATCCTCCTTCTTCCCAAAATTCGGTACCTCCTCAAGAGCCTTCTTGATCCAGTCCACCTTCTTTCCAATAGTTGGCAACTCCTCTTTCTTGATCCAGTCCTCCTTCTTTCCAAGAGTTAGCACTTCCTCTGGGGCCTTCTTGATCCAGTCCACCCTCCTTCCAGGGGTGTGTGCCTCCTCTTGAGCCTTCTTGATCCAGTCTTCCTGCTTCCCAAGATTCGGTAGCTCCTCTGTGGCCTTCTTGACCCAGTCCACATTCTTTCCAATAGTTGGTAACTTCTCTGGGGCCTTCTTGATCCACTCCTCCTTTCCAAGAGTTAACACTTCCTCTGGGGCCTTCTTGATCCAGTTATCCTTTCCAAGAGTTAGCACCTCTTCTGGGACGTTCTTCATCCAGTCCACCTTCTTTCCAGGGGTGTGTGCCTCATCTTGAGCCTTCTTGATCCAGTCCTCCTTCTTGCTCTGGGTCT
This sequence comes from Umbra pygmaea, assembly GCA_016801145.1. Taxonomy (NCBI): domain Eukaryota; kingdom Metazoa; phylum Chordata; class Actinopteri; order Esociformes; family Umbridae; genus Umbra; species Umbra pygmaea. Next base: position 7,269 of record JACXGM010011705.1, on the reverse strand, counting down.
GTGCCTCCTCTGGGGCCAGCGTTTTGATCCAGTCCTTCCTCTTACTGGGAGTCTGCTCCTCCTCTTGTGCCTGCATTTTGTTCAAGACATCCCTCTTGCTGGGGGCCTCTTCTGAGAATTCCTTCTTTATCCAGTCATTGCTACTTCTAAGGGGTGTCACCTTGTCTCTATTTACTGCAGCATCATCTTTCAGTTCCCGTTTTTTCAGCCTGGATGGAGATAGTAGCATCTCATTCAGCAGTTGTCGTCTTATCTTATCTGTTCCAGGGAACCCATTCTCTATCATTGTTTTGTGACCTCTGACCTCTAACTCCACATCTTTTACGTTCACTTTCCATTTATCCTTCACTGTACCTTCCTTCTCTAGCTTCACTGGCTCATCCTCCGTGAAAAGCTGGAGCCGTTCTCCACTCTCGCTGCCCCCCTCTGCTGGAGGCTTAAACTCATTCTTAATGAGGTATTCTGGCTCTTTCGAAATCTCAACCTCTCCTTCTGATTGGGAGTCTAAATTTTCATCAATATTTGTCACTGGCTGGTCCTCTAGGTCATCTTCTCCTCCGGCCATCCTCATCTCTGTGTCCAGGACTCGATGTTCTATCTCCGGTATCACCCCAATGTCTGTATCTCTGGGCTCACACAGAACGACCACTCCTGTCCCATGCTTCTCACTGTCTTCTCCCTCTTCATCCTCAAAGGCTTCCATGACATGTTCTAAGTCTTCATACTCCTGCTCCTGAGTTTCTTCCACTGTACTCTGGAGAACATGCATCTGTGACTCATCTTTAATCTTGTTTGTCTCTTCCATTGCATTATCAGGCTGAAAAATTGTCTGCTTCTCCATATCTCCACCTCCTCTTTCTTCCTTGGCTATCTCTACATTGTCCTCTTTCTTCTGCTCCTTCTCTATAGCACTGGATTCCATCCCCAACCCTGCATTATTCACAACAACATGTTGGAGAGCTTCCCTGTACCTTACTCCATCCTCTACCGTCCTCTTATGCTCACTGTCTTCTACCTGTAACTGCTGTTCTGTGGGTTGTGCACCCCCTTCCTCTTTACCACTAGTCTTACTCTTCTGAGTCTCATCCGACTGTTCTTTGCTCCTGCCCCCTCCCTCCTCTGCCTTAATAGGTAGAAAAACAACATCTGGTGGCTCTAGAGCTGTTGTTACCTGACTCTCATTCACCGCTATCTCCACAAGCTCATTGGTAAGAGACAACAGTGTTGACTGCTCCAACTTTTGGCACCCCTTCTCTTTTGTCTTTGAAATGTCTTCTTCAATTGTCTCTCCCTGTTCCTCATAAGTGCTGCTGTTTTGACATAACTCCTGGCTCACACTGTGCTCTTCTTTTGAAACAACATGTTCATTCTCTTCCAGGTCATTGGCATTGTCTGGCTGATGTCTAGGCTCCTGTTCTTCCTCTCGTGGTATCTCTGTGACTTCATCACTAGTGGACACAGTTGGACAGTCCTTGGTTACTTGAGTTCTGTTTCCAAAAAATAGTTGTGGGGTTACTGCATCATTATTCGGCTGGCTGGTGAGCATTTCTGCATCCTGAGCAACACTCTCCACCTCCTGTGCTGTGTGATCAGTAGTGGAAAAGGGTTCTGTCTTCTGGCTCTCTGTACACACCTCTTCCTCTTTAGCCCCTAACTTGTCATTCGTGGACAGCATTTGCATTTCTGTTTTTGGCAAACCAACTTGTACCTCTGTCTTCACCGTCTCACATAAAGGAACATTTATTTGTAGATGTTCTGTGTCTGCAGATGCCTCATCCTCGTTTTTCTTATTCTTAATGGACAGCTCCTCTGACCCAACACTGAGCTCTTCATCATTAGAAATTGATTCAGTTTCTCGCCTCAGAGTCTCCCTTACCCTGCCTTCCTCCATAGGCGCAGTTACTAACCCCTCTTCATGACTCCTACCTCCCTCCTCTTTCCGGTCTCTTCTCTCCTCCTGTGATCTCTCTGCAGCAAACTCTGTGTTCTGAACAGGTGGGGCTGGAAAACTAGAAACTGCTTGGAGAAGAGGTTTACTCTCCTTGATTTTCTTCTCTATATCATTCTTGTCTGTCTCAGCAGACTTCTGTCCTTCAACAGCCTCTACAGGTTTTATCTGGTCTCCTTCCATTACAAGAACATTTACATTTAGCTCCCCCTCACTTTCTTGTCTCTTGTGCTCTAAACTAACCTGGTTCTCTTCCATCCCTCTCTCCCCCTCATCTCCCTCTGTTCCCTGCCTCCTGCTAACTTTCTCAGCTACACCTCCACCCTCCTCCTCAATCCCAATGCCCTCCATGTCTTCATCCACCTCCTCCCCTAGTTCCAACACTTCCTCTGCCAGTTCGACATCCTCCTCTACATCTCGTTCTTTCTGCATGTCTGTGTTGGTACAGGTTCCTACCGGGCTGTTAGTCAGGGCTCCATTGGAATGGTCCAGGTTAATGCCAGTAACTTCAGACTGAGCCATAGTTACTGAGAGACCAACACACAGGTGTCAGTAGAAGATTTTAGTTGAGTGTGTGTCCAGGAGTTCAAGCTGAGGTTAAAGTCGGATAAAAGTAAAAGTATATAGGGTCCGAGGGTACACACAAAGCTTCAAGTTGTTGCTGTCTGGAGCTCTAACCTCTAACTAGCGCCTGTGCAAAGTTGTCCAAGGTACAATCTCCTTCTCTCTCTCCCTTCCAGGTCCTTCTCTGGAGGATTAGGCTGAGTTTTGGGTGCTGATCTCCACATGACCAGCCTGCTTCCGTAAATCCGCCCAGAGCCTGCCCATACCACTCAGCTATGCCTAGCCCAGTGTAGCCCGAGGATCCCACCCTAGAAACCGGTTTACTTCATTTCAATTCCCCATCATCCAACCAGTGCCTAACACTCATCTACCTAAAATGAATTGCCTTTACACTTTACCAACAACCTCAATTCCCAAAACACATTAACAATCCACACCTCTTCAACCCAAACCCCTCTGGCTCCTTTCCATTTCAGTGTTCTTCTTACTTCAATGTTACTCATTGAAGGGCGAGGCTCTACTAAGGTCAGTGATGATGCACCAAGCTTACCACTCTGTTTACCATTTGCCCTGCCCTTTGTGAAATCCCTTATCCTCTCTAATGGTTTAGATTAGCCAGTAGTAGGCCTGGTCAATGTTAGGGTGACCAAACATCCTCTTTTGCCCAGACATGTCCACTTTTTACACACTGTCCGGGACGTCCATGGGGGGTTTATAAATCCATTAAAATGTCCGGTTTTCAATGTTTTTTTATTGACAGGCACTTTGCACACAATACTATGGTACTTTGTTTACAGAAGTCATTTTTGTACCATTGAGGCATAATATGCCGCGATCGTGTAGTCTTGCTTTCCTGCAAGGAAGTCGGAGGCACACCTATATCTCTGTGTATTCTATTGAGTGCAACTGACAGAGAGAGAAAGGGGAGAAGGCGGAGCAGCAATACCACACCGCAGCTGACATAGACCTGAATGAGATGCGCATGTTCTAACAGCATTGTCACTGACAATCATGAATCTATATGTTTGCTCCCTTTTGTTTTAAATTAAGAGTTTAATTTGACCATTTATTTTAATTATTTTCGTGCACTAAATCAGAAGAGATTTGTATGCACTTAATCACAGGAGAGTTTAAGACAGTTGTTCATTCCTGTTTCTGTCGTGTGCAGAATCTTAGTTCAGTGGACGTGATGACATCACAAATATGTTAATTAGCATATTCGATTTTTTTTTTACCAATAGGCTTTACAATATGCATTTGTGTAATTACCTACAAAAATACAAATAAAGTATTAATAAACTTTGTGATTTATTAATATAGTTTTATGTTATTTAAAAACGATATACATCATACAATAATCATCCTCTTACAAACAAAAATGAAAGTGTAGATTCTACAGTACTGACCTATACTCCCCTGCAAAGGCTAAAGGCCTTAAATTGAATGTTGATAGAACATTTGTTATTGTCATTTTTTGGAACATTAAAGATCTGCTTCATCATGTGAACAGTTATATTGAATCAATTTTGTTGTTTTTTGGACAAAATAGTGTGTTTCCTTTCCAATATTATGCCTAGAGTTTAAACACTGTTAAAGTGATTTTTCTCAGTTTCACACTGGCGGGTTAAGATATTTTGCCTTTGTTGGGCAGTATAGGCTAAAGTAGGTACAGTCTCTCTCGTTAATCAACAATAGAGGGCAGTATTGCTCTACAATGCAATAACGAAACAACTGGTTCTAGGTTGATTGGAACGTCATGGTAGAAAATAGCAGACTGTCTACATTAAATTCAGTAGACATAAGTATATATATTTTCAACTAAGAAATATTTGACGTGACAGTGTACGTATTTGTGTAACCCAATGCAATACAACAGTGGCATACAGTGGATATTGACTTCAGAGTGCTGCAGTAATTTGAAAAGGGACAAACGTTGAGTAGAAAGTGCACTAACACACTGTATCCGTCAAACTTGCAAGATTTTTTTATTTTTATTGAACTGTAGCAGTACGTTACATTATAATCCGTGTTCAATACAAAAGAAAAGCACGTTAGCAAATTACAAAGACAGAAAGTAAAAGAAAAATCTATACAATGGATGAAAAGAATAACGTAAAAAAGACACTCGGTAGTAACAAAAAGTATATACATCAATAATAGACAATCATACAAGGGGTTTTCTTCCAAATCAAGGCAAAGATTTGGCTCTTGCGGGCCTAATATGAGAGCTTACATGTCAGTTTTCACACATTTCTCTAAGAGTAATAAAGTGGACATTGCTTTTCTGTTTTTAGATTTGTCAGCAATTTTGCTAAAACTTGCAGTTCAAGATAGAATAATGTATAGTTTGGTTTGGATTTAGACACTCTGGCTTTGTGGATATGGTATTTACAGGGTGATAAAGGGTCTTCCATAAGTGTACAGCCAGAACTGCCAGAAAGACACAACAACATTTCCTTTGTGAAATTAAATAGTTTGTTATGACAGGAAAAGATAAGAATGGATACATCCTTCCATAGGTCATACTTGCAAGATATCATGTATTGTCTTGAACAATACAAAATTTCAGTGATCAGTGAAACTGCGTTTCGCCCATGGATGTATTAAGAGGTTTCGCCTTGTGCAAGTTACAACCGGAAAATCGCATCAGCTGTTTTCGTCTCGTTGACGTCATCTCCTTTATCCGGTGGGCAAGCGGCACCAAAATAGCACTCAGGTTTATATTGTAGTATGCTTTTTGAATGCACCGTTCTTTTAAGGATACATATTTTTACATTAAATAAGAAACAATATTGTAAGAGAGATAATTTAATGTCAAATCGAATGAGCTTGAATATTCGTAATTTTAACTGGCTAAGCGCATAGCTAGATAGCCAATTAGCTCACAGCTAACCAGCACCTCTAATTTACAGTCAGCTTTGCAAGGGTCAAACGTCCTCAAGAGTTGAAACAACTAACCAGAACAGAGCAAGTTCGTTCGGGTCAGAAAGATGCAAACATCGGAGAAGAACGTTGGTGCTGAAGCGACGGTAGATGTGCAGTTCACCGACCTACCAAACGCCCTTGTCGCATGCAAAGTAAATGAGGATGTTTTTAATGACCCAACTCGGAAGGTAAGCATGTTTGTTGTTGTGGACCAAAGCATTCATCAAATATTAACTACATTGGTTACAAATCTGTTTAAATTGTGTGTTTGCTTGCGGGTTTACTCATGTTATATCGAAAGCTAATATCTCAGTAGATGACACACCCTTTATAGGGTATACTTATCAGTATTGTTGTCTTTTTAAAGATTCATATTTTCTAGTTCCTCTTCACTCCTATCACACCAGCATCATCATACACATGAAACGGTTCCATCCTGTAAGGTCTAAAACTGTTCCATCAGTAGGAACACTGTGATTGGGCTGCACATGTAAATGATCTTTGCCAACTAGAATGTTATATATTGTACCTTTTGAAAATGTATCTGATTTTGCTCTTCGGTACTGTACTTTGAAATCTGAGATGCTAACAAATTGATCCATAAGTAAATATTATCATTAACCAACGTTTTTAGAGTGCTAGAAATCTATATCTAGCACATTGCTTCACCTGGATGACTTCAGTATAGGCTTGCCTTTTTCATTACATCTATGTTTAATGAGTAATGACAATAAAACAAAGATCTGCTGTCATTCAGTGTTCTTTCCTGTGAAAATGTAGATTCATATTTCCACCAGAATATGGACACAATCAGCACACCACAAGTAAAGTGACTTAAACTTTATTTAACATTCAGAAAACTAAGAAAACATTTCACAGTTTGACATTTGAAATTGGTTATAGGCCAAGGACAAAAAGGTCATAGGAAGTGGTTCTTGTGTTTGTTTTTTGTATTTTTTCACAGCTTCCTTTCCTTGTCTTGTTTCTGCCCCATCAATTTAGCTCGCTAGCTTATAAGCAAAATGTGTAAAATAAAATCAGTAAAATATTTTGCAATTTTACCTGTGACCAGTTTCATTAAAATGAAAGCCCTGGCAGCATCTTGTGTGATGACACAGTGTAATCAGAACAATGGAAAGACTGTACTGTATATTTGTGTGACCTCGGTCTTACTAAAATCTGCACATTTTGCAGGTCCTGCGTTTTGAAAAGCTTTTGTATGTTTGTGTGTTGTGGTCGGGTTTGGGCATACCGGTTAGTTTATTGTGGTTAAGGTTTAGGTAACCACAGGGCTCTACACTAACCTTTTTCACCGGTGGCACTTGCGCTACTAACTTTTTCAGTTACTGGGGCAAAACTTGATTTGGTCGCACAAATTATTTATATTATGCTGCTCTGGATAAAAATGAATAATAAAGAACTTGTAATGCATACAGATGTGCACATTAATTACTTGTCATCTTTTAAACCACATGCCCTCTTGTTTTCTTTAACATTGATTGGGATAGATTTACTGCAATAGAAAATACAGTACATTATGAAGTGCAAATGGATTTTATTTTAGTTTTCAAAATGCTATGGTTGGTACAGATGGGCAGACTCCTGAACTCTTAAAGAAAAATAAAATAAATGTAATCCATAAATAATATAATAGATTTTCAGCAGCTATTGGTTTTTCGGTATTAAAGATAAAACAATTGTACAGTAGGTCTACATAAATCATTCTAGCCTTTATAATTAAATGTATATAAGTAATGAAAGTTCCTTTTGCATGGGCATGTTGAACCTCAATATGGTCAATGAGGATGTTGTAAGGTCTTCCCTTTTCAAGA
>JACXGM010011704.1:0-24753 GCA_016801145.1 Umbra pygmaea | reverse complement strand
TGGATGCTCTGGTGCCTATGTGTCAATTTAAAAAGATGATTTTAGAATTTTATCAGGAGAAATGTTTTTGTCATATTTAATGTTTGATTTTATATAATTCATCTGTGTTTTGTATTTGTGAATGTTGTTCCCAGGGCACACTTGAAAATGAGACCTCGGCCTCAATGTGTCTCCCTGGTTAAATAAAAGTTAAATAAAATAAATCTTTTCCCATAGTACATTACTTACTATGAATAGAGTTATGCTATTTCTAATGTGACTTGTGCTGAATTATTGTTTCCAAATTTTTTGGGATAAATGTTATAAATTCCTTGTTTGGTCCAAGTTGTGTCTCCTCCAAAATATAAGCATGGTAAACAGCATGGTGAATTCTTGGCTACACCTGCCGTTAGCCAATCCTTTCCTTCAAACCAAGTAACACAAAACATTTTTGTTTATTAGAACGATTGGATGGAGAGATCCAAGTCTCCTTATAACATTTTTTTCCTCCAAAGAAAATGGATGAGAAAGCAAATAATCAACCTCTTCTAACATCTACCATTTCCACACTCAATCACACTTCCCACCACTGAACCCTAGCCATCTTGACAGTAGTATGTGATTAATGCTGCTACCTGCTCTATTCTTAGCTAAGGTTGACAAAAGTGCAAGCCCTCCCGGGACCCATAGAGACTGTATTGAAAGCTCTGATATTTGAAAAAAAAGGATATTACATGAGAGTCTATGAGAGACTTCTTGGGTTATTTTCAACCTGACTGAAATCATCCCAAAATGGCCGGGACCAATTGAAGCACAACTTTAGCCTGATTGGACATTTGGTGTCAGATCAAACATCTAGATTAGAACACTGATAACGACTGTTGCCGTGATAGAATTGGTTAGAAAAAAAATCCCTCCTTTTCAAGTTTGGCAGTGCGTTGCCCTAATTAACACATCGCCACTGGGTTGGAGTGGTTGAGAGTTGGACAAATAAAGCATTTCAGGTCTTCTGCAATATTAGGCAGTGAATGTTTAGCATATGGATTTTACCCAACAATCTACTGGAAAAGTCTTCAACATCAAAATTAGTTGCATAACGCACACTGCACCAAATACCCCTGATTATTTGTGTTAGTGGTCTTGAACTCTTGGTAATATTGCCAATTCCAAGCTACTACTCGGCCACTACCAACACCTCCAGACCTTAGGCAGTCAACACGAAGAAGCTTGTTTCTATTATGAAGTAGAACCACAGAACTACCGATCACCATTCAAAGGCCTACTGCATTTATATTAGCTTAAGCTCCAGCAAGAGCCAGATGCTTGATGGTTTGTAGTGACAAAGAAATGCCATTGTTAGGTATCAAATCGCATTGATAAACACAGATCACCATTTACAACTGGACCCTCCATTGATGTATGACTAGCAGGGGAGATTATAGCCCCCCTGTCATGAACACCCCCCCAAGGTGGTTTCAATGACCCCCCTCACACTTATTTTGAATCCACCCCAATGAGAATTCCTCCAGAAGAAGGAGTGTATATTTTAATTGCTTTTACTTGTAAACTGTCATTATTTTCAAACATCATGTCAGCAGTTATTGCAAGCAAGATCAAACATTTAACGAAATCAATAATGCTAAGTCAAGCTGCGTACTCACATTTTCACCCCATACATTACGGAAATAAGTTCTCAAATAAAATGATTTAGAGGATAAAAAACCCAGGTAAAATACATATACAAACTATTTGGATACTTTAAAAAAAAGTAATGTGAATAAAACATAAATTACTAAAAATAATATTGTGCAAAAATAGTACTGTAGTACAGCCTGTTAGCAGCAATGTGTTTTGTGTATGCACACTCAGCATAGCATGAGTTAGTTTACCTTTATTTTACCAGAATTAGAGAATATGAGAATATTCATTTTCAGCTACAGCCTAGGGGTGAGGTTTAGCATCTGGGTGTTGTTTAGAATCTAACCCAGACTGTGCAAAGAAATAGAAGCATATATGATACTAGCCCAGATGATGATGTGAATACAGGATGATGAAATCTATATGCAGTATGTAAACAGTGATAATAGTCTAAATATAGTATGTACAGTAATAGTTTAAGTAATATAAAAGCATCTAGTGCAGCTGGAGGTAAGAAATACAGGATGGCTGTAAGATATGTATGTAAACAAAAAATATTAATTGAATTGAGCATCTAGATATGTAAGTACAGTTGGTAATGAGTGAAACACAAGTACCATGAGATCTTTAGTGACCACAGAGAGTGTAAAGGAATTTTCATAAGAATGCATTATATTTTCACTTTAAACTTAAAGCATGTATCAGTATGTTTCATCACACACACAGTCTCTCAGTATTGTAAACAATGTATTTATTAATATATTATATATTCATTTTGTATTGGAAATGTAATCATTCATAATGAAATGTGAATGTAAGGTACCATCAAATGTATTGAAGATCGATTATTTTTATAGAACGTTCTAGAACCTGGGCCAACAATATTTACTGATGTTGGTCTGTAAGATGGATTTCAGAAAGGTCAGGAAATGGTTAACAGTCCTTTGACACAGGCCATTGACCGTCTCCTAGGAGATCTCCATGCAAAGAAGACGGGTGGCTTGTCAAGGCCTTTGGCAGTTTGCCCAGAATGACGGCATGCCAGGGTCATTGACAGTTCAATGATGGAAAGTGCAGATATATATGGTCTGCCCAAGATATTAGCATTGAAGGTATATTTGATGTTTGGTAAAGACACACCCAGGGTGGACTTGGCTTTAATGCTCTGTCATTAAAGTCTATTGGATGCAAAAACTTTTTTTAAGTGTCTTCTGTATTGGCAGGAATGGAGAAGGAAGTTGGGTTTTTCTCCACCACAATAGTCAGGACACCCATTAAAAAGTCTGCACCCTAAACAGGGCAGATGTCCCCATCACTGTGCAGGGGCAGTGGGAATGATATTTAGATCAGAAGGCCTACTGGCCCTCCAACAACACTTACAGCAGCATTGGGCTCCCATCCAGGAACCGATCAGACCTGATCCTCCTTATTTTCAGGAGCATGGCTCTTCTTCTTTGGTCCTTCACATTTATTAGGTCCTCCAGCTCAGAAGAGGTTACCAGAAACCTGCTGGGGTCCTCGGGGTCCGTGTCCACATCATACATCATGCCCAGGGTGGCAACATTAAACCGCAATTTCTCCTCAGAGGTCAGTTCTTTTTGGCAACTAACCAAAGCCTGAGACAATTGACAACGTCAGCAAGGTATTTAGTTGAATGTCAGGTATTGTAATTTACACAATTATATAATTCGTTTGGACTCAAGTGTTTGGACAAATGAAAATCTGGAAAATATTATATTTCAGAAATTTAACAGACACACTTAAGGGGAAACTGCCTTGCTCAAGAACAAAACAAAATTTTGCCCACTTAGGAATTCAACCTGCATGGTGTCAATCTTCCTGTATTTCCTCTAAGTTGCTCTGAATACGTGACAAATGTAACAAATCACAACATTTCATTTTCAGTTATAAACAGACCTGTCTTTGTCGTCGTCTCCACATCTCGTGTGTCCCTCTCAGATTACTGTCCAGGTAATCCAAAGAACATTGCTTCTACCTCTCAGATGACCTGTCTGTGTAGTCAACAAATGGACAGACTCTACTGACTCTAAACCACAAGGTGAGCATCCGGTTTGGCAAATTGACGCAAATGAGGAAGTGCCTTAAACCTGCATTCTATCTGAATTCCAGCTGGGGGAGATACGTCTGGTTGCAAAATAGCTTGGTTTCTGTTATAGTCTATGAGAATGAGAGACAACTCTCACCTGATTTATTACCTCAGTGAACATTTTCATAATAAGTATATGGTCTCAATCGCTAGATTTAAGCCCTCTGCCATTTACCATGATGTTCATTTTTCAAATTATCGTCTGGTTGATTTTAAAAAGGGCGATAAAGCAAAGGGGCGTTTAGGGCATAGCTATGGCATTCGTTTGTAGGACAAGACACTCAAAGGAGTTGGCAATTCAGTAACGTTACATTTTCTTGTACATTTTGTTTTTATACTGTTTTCGTTACATGTTTTTCCCAATTAATATAAGTTTGCTAGCTAGATTACTCCTCTCTCTTGTCTACAATCGTCACATCCGCAACCAAGATGTCTTCGCCCGTAATGGCAAATTTGATTACCTAAATCAGCCCTTCACAAACCAATGGGTGATGTCACACCAGTGATTATACAATCTATGCTCTAAACATCTGCTGGACAGTCATGGTGAAGAAACAGAGATAAACTGTGTTTTTAGAATCTGTAGCATGTTCAATTGAAGCAAACTACAGCAAGGAGATAGTAAAAATCATAAATTTTGATTGACAATGCAGAGAGATCGAAAGGAGAACAAAGAATTTGACAAGTGAGTGTCAGTGTGCCGGGAGTCCTTCATCTATTTACATAAATAAGTGCTATTGTCTTATTCATGTTGTTCTAGTTAGCCTAAGTTGTGTTTTTAACTGGGATGCTAGAATGTTAGCTAAAAGTACTACTGTCATTTCATTGACAGCTAGCGAAGCTAACTAGCCTAACTAGTTACATTATCAAACCCGTTTCGATGTACCTAGATAATATATTTTGCGATCTAGAATATTATATATTTTTTTTATTTCGGTAACATTAATTTGCCTGTTACTTGTATGTTTTATTGTAACACATAACCAAATGTTGGTACTGTAGCTGGCTAGACAATAGTGGCCTCTCGGTAAACAAGTATTACGGTTAGCTTAACTAGCTACGTTATCAAACTCATTTTGAAGAACCTAGATAAGTGATTTTGAACATTGTATATACTACTCTATATGTTATAAATCTATTTATATAATGCCTAGCTAAAACAAAAAAAATGTTGTATTTGTTTTTCAGGATCAGCAGAACACAGCATTCTTTTCTTTGTCAGTCTTACAAGGAGAATGGTTTCATGCCTCCCATCAAAAAGAGAGCTGACTTTAGCAAGCAGAAGTTACATTTGAAGCATTAAATGTGACAAAAGCAGCCGTGTAGCATCTCTACAAGGAAGCATATTTAGTATTTCATTTAGCACAAACTTTGTTGCAACTACTTGTATTGATTTAAAATTTTGTGTGTGTGTGTTTTCCAGGACAACGTGCAGTTGGGCTGTCTTCATACAGAAGTCTTTGGAGAACATTGCTGTCAAGCAGCACTTGAAGATCAGAGTGAACATTTTGTCAGACATTGCTGGTGTGGTGAAGGACAGCACTGTCATGAGAGTCTTTCCTTTCATAAAATGACTCCAGTCCAGATATCAGTGGTGAGTCATACATATGTTCTTAAAGATGCAGCCTGCAATTTTTGCCCCTTGTTGTAAAGATGGCACAGTTGAGCTAATACATGTGATATAGATTCAACAAGGTGCTGTATATTTTGAACTATATTGACATTTTTGCCTTAAGGAGTTGCTGCATATTTGTTGGCTAAACATCCATGATGCAAATTTCCTGTTCCATCACATCCCAAAAGTGCTCGATTGGATTGAGATCTGGTGACTGTGGAGGCAATTTGTGTACAGTTAACGCATTTGTCATGTTCAAGAAACAAGTTCAGTTTCAGCACATTATCCTGCTGTAAGTAGCCATTAAAAGATTGGTACTCTGTACTCATAAAGGGATGGACCCGATCAGCAACAATACTCATGTAGGTTGTGGCATTTAAACAATGCTCTATTGGTATTAAGGGATCCATAGGGTGCCAAGAAAAAATCCCTAACACCATTACACAACCAGCCTGAACTGTTGATACAAGGCAGGATCAATAGATGCTTTCCTGTTGTTTACATCAAATCCTGACCCTACCATCTGAATGTCGCAAAAGAAATCGAAACCCATTTGACCAGGCAATGTTTTTCCATTCTTCTATTGTTCAATTTTGAAGGGCCTGTGCAAATTGTAGCCTCATTGTCTTGTACATTGATGACAGGAGTGGTTCAAGATATGTTGGGTGTTCAGAGATGCTCTACTACAACAAGTGGTTATTTGAGTTACTGTTGCTTTTTTATTAGGTTGAAACAGTCTGGCCATTCTACTCTGACCTCTGCCATCAACCAGGCATTCATCTCCAGAGAACTGCCACTAACTGGATGTTTTCTCTTTGTCTGTAAAACCTAGAAATGGTTGTTCAAAAAATTTACCGTTTTATTTATTTACTTTCTGAAAAACTCAAACCAGCCCATCTGGCACAAATAACCATGCCACGTTCAAAGTAATTTAAATCTATTTATTTCCTTTTCTGATGCTTAGTTTGAACTTCAGCAGATTGTCTTGACCATGTATCCATGTCTAAATGCATTGACTTGCTGCCACATGACTGGCTGATTAGATATTTGCAATAATGATCAGTTAAACAGGTGTACCTTATTAAGTGGCTGGTGTGTGTAGTCTCAGGAGAAGGCTAATGATGTATACCAGTGGGGCACTGGTCTGAGACTGAAGGAAAATTTGATAAGTCTATTGCCTCGGCAGCAAGAAACAGTATTGGCCTTTCTAGGAAAATATTTTATTTCTAAATGTGTGGTGTTTAAATGGATCCAAAGATTAAGTGATAGACAAAGCGCTGATGTGGAATATTTCCTCCTGTTGTTTAGAGTAATCTACGGTCATATGACTGTATATGTACAGCTTACATTCCAAAAATACCCTCTTCCCTAGCTCAAAAATAGTACACATTAAAGACAATAAATAATATGGTGCCTTTTGGGAAATAGCTCCATCTCCTAATTCTCATTTAGAGACTTTAGCAACTTAACAAAACAGTTTAGGATTGAACATTCATTAAAAGAGAATGAGAAGGTTTTGGTTTAACGTAAGAAACTTGAAAGATAAACAGTAGAGTCAACCGTGACTTAAAGATTAACTGCATTTCACAGAATATTACCCATGGTTTCTCATCTGCCCATCTTGGTTTACTGTAATACATCAGAGTTCACTCCCAACTGGCATATTTCTTATATAGTGTATTACCAGCCCTTCCTGAGTGCACTACTGTATTGTATATAGGGAAAAAGATGCCAATTGGGACATACAATATATCTGTAGGAATGTCTACAAGGGATTTTACTTCAATCTCTACTGTACGCATTTTACTGAGGTACAGAATTACTATCACATGTATTTTGAGTCATGTGGTTAAAATCATTGGAGAACTCCATGTTTACACTCCTTCACATGCTCTCAGATATTCATCTTCAATTTCTCTTGTGGTACCTCGGATTCGACAAACTACCATGGGTGCCAGATCTTTTAGTTATGCTGCCCCCGCCTATGGAACTCCCTTCCCCTTGATGTTCACAATAGTGATTGCTTGCTGACTTTTAAAACACGTCTTAAGACACATCGTTTTATAGAGGCTTTTTAGAACATGTTTTGTTGAATTTTTACTGCATTTCATCTGTATTTGCGGCTTGGTTGCTGTGATTTGTCTTATCTATATTGCTTGTGAGGTGACCTTGGGTGTTATAAAAGGTGCCATTAAATAAAATGCATTATTATTATTATTAACTCTTGATAGCATGACACTGTGTTATACATTATTTTAGAAGATACTCTAATCCAAAGCAGCTTATAGTTAGTTAGTTAGTTTAAACAGACTTGTAGAAACGAGTGAATAGATTGGTGAATATACAGCAGACCGTTATAGTACTAGTCATTGAAAACTGCATTTTGGAAGGCACGAGCACAGATGGACCTCAGATGTGCTTTAGCTCCTGCCCTTTTCCCTTCAGACTCAACAAGTGCCCTCTCGGCCAGTGTTACATTTTTTACAATATGATGCAGTTCTTAAAAAAACTAAAGGGAAGTCAATTAAGCTTCAGGGATATACATCTGTCCATTTAGGAAGCATAAGCAATTGTAAATCATGGTCACCTGTCTTTGTGCAAATGAAAGTGACAACATGTGCACTGGAGAGGCACCAGCAAGACAACCCTCAAAAAAGGAATGGTTTTGCAGTTGGTGGCCACAGACAATTGCACTCTTCTTCGCCTTCATGACTGATTATTCTTCAGTTTTGCATTTTGCTAGTGTCCTTGTCACATCTGGTAGCATAAGGCGGTACCTGCAGCCCATTCAGGTTGCACAGGTAGTCCAGCCATGGGCGTAGATTTAGGGTGGGACAGTGGGGACATGTCCCCACCAATATTAAGGAAAAATGTAATTGTCCTCACCAATAGTTGGGCAGGATCATCAATAGCATATATAGTTGGTAAAAATATGTCCCCACCAATGTTCATCCAAAACCTACGCCCTTGAGTCCAGCTCATCCAGGATGGCACATCCATGGTAAGAAGGTTTGCTCTGTCTCCCAGTACAGTCTCAAGAGCATGAAGGAGATACCAGGAGATGGGCCATTACGCAATAAGACCTAAGCCCTCATTTATAAAATGTGCATAGAATTCAATTGAAAATGTTGCATATCTGTGAAACCCAAAAACATTGGGACTTATAAAACAGTGTGTACACACATCCCTCTGCCAATGGAGTTGTAGTTTCTAATTTCTAAATGTTTTGTTCATACACATCTGTCAAAGAGTATGTGGAGGACCACACGTTCCCACGCCAAGTTTGTTTTTTATAAATCCCAATGTTTGAATACAAACTAGCATACACATTATTTTGTGTTTACGCAACATTATTAAATGAGGCCCCAGGGCAGGGCCGTAGAAGGGTATCAACCCCGCAGCAGGACCGGTATATGCTCCTTTGTGTGAGGAGAAACAGCCAGAGGGAGGATCACTGCCAGAGCCCTACAAAATGACCTCCAGCAGGCTAATGGTGTGCATCTTTCTGACCAAACAGACTCCACGATGGTGGCACGAGGGCCAGAATCTTCTAGTGGGACATGTGCTCACGGCCCAGCACTGTGCAATTTGATTGACAATCATGTGAGAACACCAGAATGGGCAGGTCCGCCATTGGCACCCCGTTCTCTTCACTGATTAGAGCAGGGTCATACTGAGAACAATTTACTATGCTGCCTGCAACATCCTCCAGCATGACCGGTTTGGCAGTGGGTTAGTAATGGTCTGTAGAGGCATATCATTGGAGGCCACACAGATCTCCACGTGCTACCCAACGCTACCTTGACGGCTGTTAGGTAAATTCCAGGGGGGTGTTGTATGAGAATAGATTGTCTACAGGAAACATATGATCTTTTTAATTGCAAACAAATGTTTCTGTACCAAATATTGACTGCTGCTTTTTCTGACGTATCAAATCCATCATGCAAAAAAAGCTAATAAATTTAAAAATGATTTGGATTTTTGTTTTGGATTCCATCTCTCATATTTGAAGTGTACCTATGATAAAAAATTACAAACCTCTACATGCTTTGTAAGTAGGAAAACCTGCAAAATCAGCAGTGTATCAAATACTTGTTCTCCCCACTGTAGCTGCTACAAGATTGTACTCATTTCATTTCCAATGTTGAATTTACCAATTAAGTTTTGTTGAAAAACTGTTGCCTGACTTATGGTTTTGGGTTCAACATAAATTTGAGGTTGTGAAGAATTAAGATAAACCGCCAACGCTTGACTGAAAGGTACATTGGGGTTTGGTAGGGCTGCAAGTTCATGTTTACTCAGTGGGCGCATGAGCTGGATCTCAGGGATTAGATGCACAGGGATTATGTGGTCCTTCCCAATACACATCATAATCCTCACCAACCTGAAATACAGAGGTACAGCTGATCTCAAATGTGTAGGCCATTTCACTGTGAGTCAATAATTTGCATGTTTAAATAATTTAGCCAGTTGATATTATGGTAACAATTTTAATTGTGAGAAATATTGTCCCTCTTTGTGGTTTAGTAACCACAACTCCAAAGGTGAACGGTGGTTTGCAGTCCTCAGTCCATGACTATTCCACGCCTCCTTATAACACTGAAGGTTGTGCTGAATATGTGAAATGCATACAGGTTAATCTTTTGGTCAGGACTCAGAAAACCTTCAGCCTCCATCTGGATGAGCATTGTGTAGTAGAGATCAAGAACGTTTTCATACACATCTCTCCAAAGGCTTTTGCTCCCGGTTTAATGCTCATTTAATTATCTATGATTTCTCCATACCTTTGGTTATGTACACTCCTTCCAGTAATATGAGAGTTCCTGTTCTCTCCTTGTGTTTGGACTATGAAATTAGCAACCTTCACATTCTCACCTCCCTTGTCAGATCTGTAAGATAATTGTACCTGTGTTACAAATACTATAAAAAATATATTTTAGTCAAACGTCTCATTGTACTTCATTCACTATAACACATATGCAGGACATTTTGTACCTAACTCGTGACAGTGCCCCACATTGGCCAACAGTAAACAAAAAGCCTTCAAGAACAGTGGTAGCTCTGTTGTTGGTGGAAATATTTAGGTAAACGATTCGCCTGGAGACTCCATCAATGCCACCATGGACAATAATTATCCACCTGTGTGAAATATAACAGGATTCATATTTGACTGAGGCCTAATGTCCAAATTATTATAAAAACAATGTTTTTATAATCACAAAACCTGTTGCCATTGTAATATCTAACCCGATGGCATTATGATTTCTCCATATTCTGCAGCCTTAATCTTAACATTACTTTTCACTTACATGTACAGATCAATAAATTTTCTTTTGGCCATATTGTAATAGTGAGTATGTCACACACAAAATGGATATAGGCATCTTTACATATTAATCACTTCGCTATGTCTTTGCAAAAGGTGCTTGATAAGCCTTCAACACTGGTCTCAAACCCAATACCTCTGGTGGTAGTGTGTCTGTGTGGACGAACTGTACATCTCCGAATTTCTCCCAAATTACATTCTCAGGAAAATATTTTGAAAACAAGAATTACATTATATGCCAACATATTTAGGGTGTTTTTACGCTTCATCTGCACAATTTTCTATTAGGCTATATTCGTACTTCTATTACGTTGCCCCTGCACATTTCGATTAGGGGATTCATCGAGACTTGCCATTCCACACATTCCATAGCGTGCAACAGCCGCGGTCGGTGGATCTTAATTGGGGAGGACGGGCTCGTATTACGCTCAGAACCGGAGTGAATGGAATGTGTGCAAATCAAAAAAACAATTGGTTTTGTTCGTTGCGTTTGTTCGTATATTTTTCTTCAAGAAATTCATTTGATTGATTTCCGCAAATGAACTGGTCTGTAACACATCATTTTTCCATTATGCTTTTATTTTGGTTCAGTTAATTAACTGATTCCATATATTAACTTTAATTACTTTCAAATGGCAGCTTCTCTGTCTTTGTTCAGTATAGTTTGGGATGAAATAGCTTGCAATAGGTTAGTTAGCTAGATCGAAATGTAAAAGAAATATCTGGTATTTAAAGATAGGACTATAGGCAATGTTCTGATCTTAATAATAATAATATATGAATAATCATGAATACATTTTGGATGGGGGCCCAGACATATATTTGTTTTCATGGGGAACAGGATTACTTGCAACAGCCTTGAGAATGCTGTTTACTTCTTTGCACAGTTTTAATAAAAAAAATTGAGTGCATTGTTAAAAAACAACACTTACAATTAGGATATTAATAGAATCATTTATATAAATGGTCAGTCTTGTCACATTTAGGTAGTTTGTGTATACTAGCCTAATAGTAAGCAAGGAAGTGTTTTCTACTCTAAGAACCACACACTTTTGTTTCAGCACCATGGATAGGGCGCAATGGGAGAGAGTCAGAATGTGTCTGGGAAGGACAGGAAAAGGCCAGAAAGAGCTTGAAACTTCAAGAAGCAGCTGAAAGTTTCTAGTGCCGCTTCTCCACACCAGTCTTTGAGAAGAATGTGATATTCTCTATCTGTTTCCATACTCAGAATGAATCACTGTGTTGTGGTGAGCGAGCTTATCGCAACAAAACTGAAGCCTCATTCGTAAGGTGAATTTGTAAAGTCATGTCTCTTTGCCACGGCAGAGTTGCTAGCACCAGACAAAGCTAAATGTTCCAAAGTGTTAGCTTGTCTCGAAGAATCATCACAGATGATGGTACAAAATATCGAAAAGGATTCTGTAAGAATGTTTGAGTTTTTCTCTTTGGCATGTGATGAAATGACAGACAACAAATACTGCCGAATTAGCAATTCTTGTGCGTGGGATTATCGCTTAGTTTGACACAATGGAGGAATTGCTGTCTTTAGAAGCCATGCATGGCACTACCAGAGGTGAGGACTTGTTTGAGAAACTTGTCTCAGCTATAGGCATATATGAGCTACCATTTAAAAGATTAAGTGGCCTTACTACAGATGAAGCGCCAGCCAAGGTTTGCTTAAAATAAGGGGTTAACTTCATTAGTAAAAAAATAAATGAGTTGTCTCTGTCTTGATCCAAGTGATTTAACTGCATCATACATCAAGGAGGTTTATGTGCACAGTCCTTAAAGCCGAACAATGTAATGGCAACTGTAGTGACAACAATCAATTTTGTCAAAGCAAATGGATGAACAACTGCCAGTTTAAGGAGCTTTTGAGTGATCTTGAATTGGAGTATGGTTATCTGGTTTACCACTATGAAAACATGCTAGCTCGGTTTTACAAACTAAAGAATGAAATAAAACAATTCATGGAAATTAAGGGGAAACCTGTTGCAGAACTGAGTGATGTCAAGTGGGTGTGACTTGGCCAGATTACCAAATACCTGTCTGACTTGAACGTCAAGCTCCAAGGCATGAAACAGCTACTCAGCGATCTTATGTCAAACATGAAATTGTTCAAAATAAAATTTAAGCTCAACTACAAAAGGGTAAGACAGTGCATTTTCACACTCTACAAGGAGAAGAACCTGAGAACACGTTGGAATAAGACGGTGAGTGTGTAAAGCTCGCAAAGTCATTTTCTGAGCAGTTTAAGGATCTGGAAAATAAACTGAAGTTGAACATATTTGCAACCATGTTTAACACTGATCCAGTGGATGTGCCTGATTTCCTACAACAGTAGATCATTGATATGCAACTCAATGATGAGCTCAAAGCCAGATACAACATCCTTTCTTTCGTTGAGTCCTACCAAATGTATGTTAGCGATGAGAGTTTTCCCGTTCTCAGGAGACGTGCACTAAAATTTGCATCTCTGTTTGGGATGACCTGCTGTGAACAGTTGTTTTCCAAACTGACTCTGGCAAAGACGTGATTTCGCTCAAGACTGACTGACACAAACCAGCTGCAAGTAGCATCAACATCACTGTTAGCTAAAATCAAACACTGATATCAACAGCCCTAAATCACATTAAATACGTTCTGAGGGCACTATTTTGTAAAACCGAAATATGTCAAATATGAACGTATGAGAAGTTCAATTACGTTTGTAGGGAACTAAATTGAACACTCGAATAACGTTCAATATGAACATTAGAAGATCATGACGTAGCATGTAAATAGCATAGTTTTTGCTAGGGCGGAGGTCGGGGATGGTGGACGGGCGTATATATATCCGCGACTTGCATGCCAGTGTTCGCGAGTTCAAATCCAGACCGGAACTTTTTGTGTTTTGTTCTACAGACACGCGATTGTCGGTTTTTGTAATGTTAACCCTACCCTTAATTCTAACCTTAACCTCAGTAACGTCATATCTAACCTTAACCGTTAGTAACCTCATGCCTAACCTTAACCGTTAGTATCCTCCTACCTAACCTTAACTGTGAATGTTGCAATATAATTTTGAACGCTATGGAATGTATGGAATGTTCTCGCATAAATCCGCTAAACGAAATGTACCGGAGCCACGTAATTCAAGTACAAATATAGCCTAATAACAAAACGTGCAGTTCAAACGTAAAAACACCCTAAATAGGTTAGCACAGAACGTAATTTAGGTTTTCAAAATAGTTTCCTGAGAACGTAATTTGGGAGAAATTCTGAGATTTACAGTTGGATATCAAATGCCAGAGATAAGCAGAAAATTTAATGTATACATTTCAAAATGGCCCCTGATGACAAAAAGGTTCACCCCCCCCGGCCTAAAGACTGTTTCAGTGAATGCTTTCTTGGAGAGAACGATTGGAAGCCATGTGGCCAGTAGGTTTAGATTCCATCAAGCAGAATGGCTGACATTTCTTATTCCAAAAACAACATTCTTACTGCAGTCTTGTACAGTTAATATGTAAAACATTACCTGGAATGGAACTAACAAAACAGCTTTCGGAACGCATGCCTCTGAAAATAATAAGATGCCTCCTCTGCATTTCATTAATCACTTAAAGAGCAAATAACACATTTCTGTACTGCAAAGTAATATCAAGGAGCCTAAATGGTTCCTTTATTCATTATGGTTACAATTTCCCCCAGACATTTGTGGAATCTACTTTTCTTAATGTGCCACTGATTTCTAAACCCCCTCTGTGGCAAGAGGGGATCAACTTAGTATTAAGAAACATTGTTGCAGAGGTGAAACTGGCAAATAACAAGGTTTATAATATTGTATGGCTCCTAAATGCATGCAAGTCAGTATTGCTTAGTGTACAAAGCTTTTGGTCTGAAATGTACTGTGTGGGATCTTGAGATCTTGGGAGTTTCCAACAGAAAAACAACAAAGCTAAAGAAAGGTGTGGCGGTGGCCTGAATATATGTGGCTTATTTAAGGGATTTGAGTTCTGAATGTGTGGTGGTGGATAACAGCTTTGCATGTCTCAAGGGTGGCTAAAGATCCACACTGAAGGGCAAGGATGTACATTCCCCTCATGTCTAACAGTTGCGGCCTGCTGCGTTCTGCACAATGTTTGCAAACTAAACAAACAACACTTCCTGCCAGAGTGTTGCGTTGAATGCCAATTGGCTGCTGCAGAGGCAGACTGGGTGGCTGAACATGAAAAAGCAAGACACACTGATGCAATTTATGCTCTAATCTTGTTATCTTTGTGAATTAAGTGATCCATCTTGATGTCCCTTACAAAGCATAGTTGAACCTTAATGTCATTTTTTTCTGGCATGATTGCATTACACCCTATATCTTCTTTGTCGAAACAGTCCAACTCGATATTTGGACACCACCAATTATTATTATACTCAGACCCAGACGCCATCAAAGGATACATTTTATGCTTCTTCTTTCCATTAAATATGAGCTCTGAGGGGATTTTTGTCAATACAAATGTAGCTTTTTTTTAAAGCTAAATTCTGATGACCCTTTGTAGTCTAATCTGGCACAGGTAAACTATTGTAATTATTCTACATCATGATAGTCAGGTGCTTGACTTTGGAGCTTGACTTTGTCTGGGCCTCCAACACGAGGCAGCGCAATTTGGCATAGATAAATCTACTTTGCCATCTGGCTCTCCAGCAACCACCTGTTTGCAGATGGGGTACCTGGAAATTAAAACGTGGAAGTATATTTGGAGAGCATAATCATCCTGTACATGATCTGACTTAAGGCTTCCATGTTGGGGTAGCAGTGCAAAAACAATCGGCCAGCTCACCAAAATGTGGTTGGATGAACCATATGAGCGAAAAAATGGGAAGAGAAAATTGGGAAAGTTTAAAAGAATTATAATAATTTCAAAAAGTATATGTGTTTGTTTATAATGTCAATGATGGAGCCATAACTCACTGGAATGTTTGCTCCCATGCTTCAATATCTAGCAGTCTGATGGATTAATCTGGGTGTTCCAGATGCCGGTAGAACACTACTTACTGGAATTCATAGTACCTATTGAAATTTTGGTGGAGGACAGATAATGGTCTGGGGCTGTTTCAGAATTTAGGTTAGCTCTTTAAGTTCTATTGACCTCACAAATGCTCTCTTGGTTGAATGGGCACAAATTCCCACAGACACACTCTAGTTGTGAGGGCATGGATGAAGTTAAGAGAAATTGCTATTTTAAATCATTAACAAGGCTCTAAATGGCACCACACTTTTACGGTAGCATAACGAGGGTTCCTACATGCAAACCGAAGTATTGAGAAGTTTGTAAGTGTACGGACAGTTTATTAAAAAGAAAGTTTAAAAGACATTACTGTTCGCGTATACAGGCAGGCGCCATCTGGTGAAAATAGACTCGACCAGTCGAACCACGAACGCCATGCTACGTGAGCTGAACTGTGACTTGGAATCTCCCATGGCAAGAGGTTTTTTGGTCATTCATGCAGAACAATAAGCAAGACTTCACTGGCAATGCAAACTAAAATCAAACACAATTTGCTTACAGTTCAGCTCACGTAGCACGCTGTTCATGGTTCTAATGGTCAAGTCTGTTTTCTCAAGATGGCACCTGCCTGTATACGCAGGAGGTATAGTGAGGTTTTCTAGGGGGGTGGATCATTTGGTTTTGCTTTATCTTAGGAGTTACGTATAGGCCAGGTAACTGTTAAAGCAACTTTGTGATGACTGCTGATGTAAAACAGGCTTAATTAAATACATATGATTACTTACTGGACAAACTTTTTCAGAATACAATGAATTGATACAGTTAAATATTTATGTACTTGTAGTCCAACTCGCAACATCAAATTCCTGAAAAAAGGATGGAGTGTATGTATCATCATACATATCATCATGTATGTAGCAACATCTCAACCATGATTTTGTTGACCTCTCCACATTTCAAAAAGTTCAAAGCCTAGAATACACTGCAAAACTGAAGCAAGACGAAGATTGGCATAAATCATGTATCATTACAATTAAACCACAAAAGTTGCCAGTTCAATTCCCGACTGCCAAATGTCATTGTGTCCTTGAAACAAGGCACTTTATCTAAAATCTTAATTTATGCCCCCAATATTTTTTTAAGCAACCCAACAAAGGAAGAACGCTCTGTGTTATAAACAGTGACATGTAAGACTAGTCTTGTATATTAGTTCATAACAAAATGGGCCAGAAGGTCTAGTATTTGCACATTATCACTTAACTTTTGCTGCTTAACTTCACGGAGAAAGGATCATTACACTCTAAAAACAAATGGTGCTAAATAGCACTAAAAGTGGTTCATGGCTTGTAACCATAGGGGAACCACTTAAAGTGCTATATAGTACCTACCTTTAAAAATGGTGCTATGTAGAACGATAAGAGGTGGCATATAGCACCTTAACCAACCCAAAGAACCGCTGAAGAACCGCTAAGGAAGTAGTGGTGCTATATAGCACTGTAACCATTTAAAGAACCTGTTAAGCCCAGTTTGGTTCTTCAGCGGTTCTTCAGCGTTTTTTGTAATCAAGTGGTTCTCCTATGATTACAAGCCATTAAAACACTTTTAATGCTATTTAGCACCATTTGTTTTTAGTGTATGAAATTAATATCCACAGAAGAGGTGCAATTTGTACAATTAATACTGGCACACAGACTATAGGAAGAGACAACTAAATAATCATGAGTGAGTATTCCTTAGTCCAACTAATCCTTAATGACTAATTTAAAAATGATATATACATTACAAAAATATATACATTTTACAATTGCCAAATGTGATTAGATTTTCAGAAGGCCATCCTACACTGGGGGGTCAATATTTGGACTTGAAGTCATGCAATAAAATATCTGGCATAATGGCTCACTCAAATCCATGCTGTTTTTACTACCTTAATTAGAATGACCTAGGTCATGTGACCTCAAACTATTGAATTTCAAAGAGTTTCTAGCACTTATATCAACATGTTTATGAATAATACAGGCTATGCAATGTGTGGCCTGTCACTCTGAAAGATACTACCTTGATTTGAACTACCTATTCCTAGGTCATGTGACCTTGAAACTATTGAATTTCAAAGCCTTATTTACCCTTATATCCACTTGTTACAAAGTTTACAACAGTTTTTTAATAAACTAAAAAAAAACGCTAGGGCAGAGGTCGGGGATGGTGGATGGGCGTATAAATCCGCGACTTGCATGACAGTGTTCACGAGTTCAAATCCAGACCGGCACTTCGTGTGTGTTTTGTTCTACATTGCTTGCGTCATGCAGGCAGGCGATTGTCAGGTTTTGTAAAGTTAACCCTAACCTTAATTCTAACCTTAACCTCAGTAACGTCATATCTAACCTTAACCGTTAGTAACCTCATGCCTAACCTTAACCGTTAGAATCCTCTTACCTAACCTTAACTGTGAATGTTGCAATATAATTTTGCTATGGAGTGTATGGAATGTGTGGAATGTTCTCGCATAAATCCGCTAAACGAAATGTACCGGAGCAACGTAATTGAAGTACAAATATAGCCTAATAACGAAACATGCAGTTCAAACGTAAAAAACCCTAAATATGTTGGCATATAACGTAATTCAAAAATAGTTTCCTGAGAACGTAATTTGGGAGAAATTCTGAGATGTACGGTTGCTTAGTCACAAGTACCAGCAAAATTAGCCATCAACCTGTCCATACAACACAAACAATATGACAAGAGGGGTAGACGGGACAGGAATACAGGGACTGAGAAAAACAATACAGCAATACATGAGGAGAGGTGAGTAGAAGAAAAAGGCTGCCCCATACTATGCCCCTATAAGGGGTACAGTGTGGGAACAGGAAAAAAAACACCTCAGCAACATTAGCACATAATCAGTACACTCTGAACAACACTTGCAACAGGGGTGGGATTGGGGGGGGGTTGAGGTAGCCAGCCAGACAGCAGCCATCCGGACCTGCAGTCATTTGGCGCTGTTCACAGACCCGTCTGTCAGGCTGGCGGGTACAAAGCAGCGAAGGCGGGGGATTGGGAGGGACGGGTGATTGCATATCTATATGTATGTGTAAGAGTTCAAGTGTGTGTAGACCTGGAGAGATTGCTATGCCTGGCAACAAATCCCAAAAGTGTCAAGTCCGCAGGATGTCGATACGGAGACAAACTTGGTCATGTCCCAGACAGAGTCAAACAATCACCAGGGGCCTCATTTATAAAACTTTGCAGTGGTTTTGCGTCAGAAGTGGCGTACGGACGAAATATAGGACGTGCGTACGCAAAGAAATATTCCGATTTATAAAACCATGCGCACGCACGTCCTACGCTGTTTTCCCTTTATAAATCACAATCAACTCTAATACGTTGCGCAGCTTTTGCGTATACATGTCACACCCATAATTGTCCATAAATAGTCAGTGAAACTCCCCAAAATTAATATTCATTGATTGAGAAATCATGGCAAACACAGTAGTGAGGAAATCCAAAAAAGCAACTTCACTCAATGTCAAGTAGAAAATATTGTTGGCGAGGTGGAAAAGAGGAGGAAAATGTTGTTTTATGCGCACAGTGTGCCTATTTTGAATGGCGAAAATGCGTTGGAGTGGCAAAAGGTTGCAGACGCTGTGGATGCTGTGCTGTGAATGCCGTGGCCGAAATAAAAAAAGTGGTCAGATATCAGTCTGTCGAAAAGCGTCTATAGCGCTTCATCGCGAAAGTGTCTGCCACGGGTGGGGGAAATGGGTAACATTAGAGCAACATGTCTGCATCACAAGTTATTTGGACATTGGTGGAATGAAAATGCTTTCGATTAATGAAAGCATTCTCATTCGGTCTCCTTATGGCAACATGAGTGCAGTCAAAAGCATCGATTACATTTGGGACACCGGACATAGCTGCAAATTGTGCTTTTTGATTGCCTGTTCACCCGCCGTGTACGGAAACTTCATGTACTCATGCGCCAAGCCTATTATACAGACTAACACGTCTCACATAACTCGGCTGAGATATCCCTCACTTGTCAGTAAATTCCATCTGGAAAGTGCAATGTTGCCAGAAATCCTGTTATGAGTGATATGAAAGGCGCCAATAAATAATATTCATCATTAGGCTATTATTATAATTATAATTATTATCTTCTAACATTGCAAGGTCAGCTATTGAGCGTCATTACGCATTGT
The DNA here is from genome assembly GCA_016801145.1 of Umbra pygmaea. Lineage (NCBI taxonomy): Eukaryota > Metazoa > Chordata > Actinopteri > Esociformes > Umbridae > Umbra > Umbra pygmaea. The sequence continues at coordinate 4,904 of JACXGM010011704.1, read as the reverse complement.
GATGGCATGGCTTTTTATAACCATCCATTTGATTGTATCTGATAATCTACAGATGTATTAATCTAATTGTAAATGTAAAATAGTTCTTCACAAATAGAAAATCTTGAACCTTTCAAAATGGTTAAGACATGCATCACGATGGAACACATTTAAAAATTAAACAAACTAAATGCATATAAATGAACACTATGTTTCTGTATGTTATTACGACATTTATACTATGAAAACAATATTCGCCAATTGACAATAAAGACTATCTATTATCTATTTATTATCTATCTCATCATCATCTATTTATCTATTTATCTGCACCGCCAGACAGAGACATCGACAAGAATATTAGTTTTAAACATGATTTTGTTCTGTTTACCATATTATTTATGAGGATGAATTACATAACATGCCAATATAATTAGCCTCATAATATATTTCAGTGTTCTTTTTACAAATATGTGCAATATGTCCTTCATTTGCCTTTACGTTAAAATCTTGTTTTATATTGTTTGTATTTCTCTGCAGACTGTTAATTGTATGCATGGCTTTGTGACATCTTCATTTTACTAATGAGAGGCAGTATTTCGATTTCGGTTATACAACCCTCTGCAGTTTCAGATGGATCTACAGTAGCCTACGTGTTTCATCCATGTGTCGATGGTGTCGCCATTTCTCATTTCACCCGTTTTTGTGCGTACGCATGGGTCAGCGTTTCCGTGAAGGACCGCACATTTTCCCGTCAAGTTTGCTTTTTATAAATCCCAATTATTGCGTAGAGAGATGCGTACGTCTTCTTTTGTGCGTACGCCAGCTTTATAAATGAGGCACGAGGTGTCTGGTGATGGGGGAAGGAACACAAGAGCGGCTCACTGCATTGCTCATCCAGGAGGAGTTGTTATTCCAACAGCAGCCTTGGCCAAGGCCAGTGCTGGTTGTAAGGAGCCGAATTAGGTAAGATTTGTTGACATCCAATTTACACGGCTGGTCCATTTGGTCAATTTGGTCCATTTTGGTCTCCGAAAAGATCCATTTGCCTTTTCAAAGCTGTGAGCTTCTCCATGATGTTAACCACATTGTGGTTTATAAACCCAGTCTGAGTGCAGACAACTCTGCCCACTGTTTCAATCATGACGGGCAGCCCTGTGGGGCTATGAACAGCTGTCACCGTCTTCTTAGTTTCACAATAAACCAGGGCAATGCCTAATCCAATCAGCAGAAGACCTGTTATCATGGTTCTGAATAGGTAGATATCTTCAATGTCCTCCACGGAAAGAGCCGCCAGACACATGACCCGCCACTTCTCCCATGTGTCCATCGTGTAGCCAGCTGCGAACGTTCCGGCAGGGCAGTCAGGTTCCCCCGAACCCAAGCTTCTCCATGAAACGGGTGAAACCGGGGGCTGGAACAACAAACAAACAAAAACCAAACCAGAAACACACACCAGGGAACCCGAAGGGAGGGAAGCCACACAAAAGGAGCGGGGAGACAGCTCAGGGGGGCGGAATCATGACAGTTTGCATATTTTTCTCACTTTAACAGATGAAAATCAACAAGTGAGATGGGAAACTTTTCCTTTATCATTTAGTTGCATAATTACTCTGCACACCAATAGTTGGCCAACAATTGTGCACACATAGATATTCTCCAAAGAAAGCCAACACCTCACTTTTACTTACTTTAAATATTCAGGTTTGACATGTATTTACATTTTGGATTGACCGAGAGCACTTGTTCAATAATAAAATGAATCCTCAAGAATACAACTTGCCTAATAACTGTGTGCAGATTGTATACTATGAATTTTCTACAAAAATCATCATGGCTACCATTTACTAATGTATGGCCTTGATCACACTCCTCTTCTCTGGTGTTTTATACATTATTGTAAATTTCCTTGTTATGGTAAATTAACAGAAAAAATAATTTTTGAAGAAATATGCAATGTAATGGAGCAATATTGAGGAAAAGGAGAGTCCTGCTCATTTCATTGAGAATTCTGTATAAACAATGCAGAACCTCTGTTCAATGAACAGGATCAACGTATGAAATTATATTAAATGTCTAAAAGTGCTTGTGATGTTTCTATAAGCTCTTACCCTATGTGATTTGAGTCTTTTGAATGCCACAGACACTGTGAACATTACTTAGTGAGGACAGTTATTTTGAGATGGTGGAAAATGAGTCTATGTAATTATGAAGGAATTGTTCACTGGAAAAATGCGGCCGACAGAGTAAAATTTGAATAAAGAATACAGGTTTTCCTTTGAAGCAAGGCTCCAACTGGTTGCCAGATAGAAAGACAATAAGCTGATGTTTGCCTAGAGTTAAGAAGTAATACTGCAGCCAGCCATTTAGGACTTGAAAATAATAATTTACATGACCCCAGACTAACTGTTGCCATAAACCGATTGAATGTATTTTTAATCCAAAGGCAGCTATTGGTTAAAATTCTAACTAATGCCATCTATTAGGCCAGTAGTTTATCAGTATTGTTCTTGTGATGACGTCATTTCTTCTATATAGCTGAAATTGAGATTTCCTGATTGCCAGTTCTTTCTGCAGAAATGACCAGCTTTACTGTTGATTTCTGAGATTAATGTCTTTGCTCTTTATACACATACTCCGGGACTCTGTACATTTATTTGATGAGTAAATGCTTTATAATATATGACAACATCAGACTAATAATTTGGTGCTTAGTCATACCTACATTAAAAGTGTCCCTTTGAAGGTTTTGATTGAAAATGGCCTTTGTGATATTTCTCTTAGTTTTAGCCACTTAAAAAAGGTCACATTTAAAAGTGCTATAATTCCTACACCATTCACCCAATTTGGAAAATAAAGACCCTCAAATCACAGCTCAAGGTATGCACTTTTAGCTTTTATTCATTGTTTAATTTCATCTCCAATATGCTGTGGTTGACAGCTGAAATAAAACATAGTCACTGTACAAATATTTATTGACCTAGCTGAAATTGCTTTATTATGGCTCAAATTCTAGAAATGACATGTTGAAATCTGAGACCTTGTGTGGCCAGATTGAAACAGAAATGTCGGCTGGGATTTGAGATTTGGTTCCAGCAGCACTATTACAAGCATTGCATGAGTCTGCCTCCTAATTTAGTAGTTGGCCGATAGTTGATGGCAGGTTGTTGGCGCTATACCTCATTTCATACTGGTCCATGCTGTAGTGTGCATTTGGTGCCATATTTGGTGTAGTTTCCCCTAGGGCAATGAACACATGGGACACAAACGAAGGAAACAGAGTTACACTTGAGTGATACAATGCTATTATGTCTTCATTAACAAGGCTATTGTGAAGGTGGCTTAAACAAACAGGAGGTCTTTAAGGAGGAACAGTCTCGGTGGACTACCTTGTCCTCCCCTGGAAGGCTTGGGACTCCTTGACAGAGCAGTGCCCATTTCACAATTTTTACTTGATTGTGGTCCGCTTGTCAATTAGTTCAGGGAGAAAGCAGGTGGTAGAAACTGGCCACAGGTTTCTTCCATGCCAACTATCTAATTATAGCAGAAACAACATGCACACTGTTTGGTAATTCAGTTCCAAGTACACTGGCAGAACAATCAGGGTAAATCACAGTCAACACACGCAGGGAAATGCCATCAAATGTTTTGCCGCACACAGACATGCAATTTTAAACATGATGATCCATCAATAAGTATAAAACAAACTTTGCCAACCTCTGGATATTCAAGAGATATTATCCACTCCACCATGCAAACAGGATGCATTTGTCAGAACCTGTTAGGGCCATGTCACAAAAGTAGTATAGGATATTAGGAATATCAGCCCTAAATCACATTAAATACGTTCTGAGGGAACTATTTTGTAAAACTGAAATATGTCAAATATGAACGTATGAGAAGGTCAATTACGTTTGTAGGGAACTAAATTGAACACTCGAATAACATTAAATATGAACATATGAAGATCATGACATAGCATGTAAATAGCATAGTTTTTGCTAGGGCGGAGGTCGGGGATGGTGGATGGGCGTATAAATCCGCGACTTGCATGTCAGTGTTCGCGAGTTCAAATCCAGACCGGCACTTTGTGTGTGTTTTGTTCTACATTGCTTGCGTCATGCAGACAGGCGATTGTCGGTTTTTGTAATGTTAACCCTAACCTTAATTCTAACCTTAACCTCAGTAACGTCATATCTAACCTTAACCGTTAGTAACCTCATGCATAACCTTAACCGTTAGTATCCTCCTACCTAACCTTAACTGTGAATGTTGCAATATAATTTTGAACGCTATGGAATGTATGGAATGTTCTCGCATAAATCCACTAAACGAAATGTACCGGAGCAACGTAATTGAAGTACAAATATAGCCTAATAATAAAATGTGCAGTTTAAATGTAAAAAAACTAAACATGTTGGCATATAACGTAATTTAGGTTTTCAAAATAGTTTCCTGAGAACGTAATTTGGGAGAAATTCTGAGATTTACGGTTGAGGAAAATACAGGCTATACTGTTAGTAACTAATGCAGGGGTCTCCAACCCTGTTTCTGGAGAGCTACTATCCAGGGCCCGGTTCCCCAAAACGTTCTTATCGCTAAGTAGTTCTTAACCTATTCCTTAACCTCTCTCTTAACCTAATGGCACGGTTCCCGAAACGTTCGTACTCTAAGTATATCTTCTGTAAGTCATACTTTCCTAAGGTTGGTCTGGACCATTCGTAGTTCTCTCTTAGCGTTGTTTGAGCTCAAGCCGCTAGTCGCCGCCACTACAACAATGATTTTATGGACATTTTATAACTGTAATAAAAAATGTTCGCAATGGATACAGGCCTATTTAGGAAACTGACTTCATTTGGTATCAGAACTTGTATGTGGTAATTAGCCTAGGCTATTTCGTAATGTAATTAAAGCGTTTAAATTGT
>JACXGM010011703.1:0-24834 GCA_016801145.1 Umbra pygmaea | reverse complement strand
GTAGGATGATATGGATGATGTGAGTGCTGGTAGGATGATAGGGATGATGTGAGTACTGGTAGGATTAGGAAAGATGATGTGAGTGCTGGTAGGATGATAGGGATGATGTGACAGCTGTTAGGATGAGGAAAGATTATGTGAGTGTTGGTAGGATGATAGGGATGATGTGAGTGCTGGTAGGATGATAGGGATGATGTGAGTGCTGGTAGGATGATAGGGATGACGTGAGTGCTGGTAGGATGATGACAAATGATGTGAGTGCTGGTAGGATTATAGGGATGATGTGACAGCTGGTAGGATGAGGATAGATGATGTGAGTGCTGGTAGGATGGTAGGGATGATGTGAGTGCTGGTAGGATGATAGGAATGACGTACAAGCTGGTAGGATGAATGTCAATAGCATGTTACTGTTTTAACTCTAGCTTGGACTCCTAGTGGCTTTGTAATTCATCTGTCTTCCTTTAGCTCTGGGGAAAATATCCCCTCACATTTTTGGTGATTTAGACATTATTTTGACAGAGTATTTTTTCCTTCTGCAAAGCAATTTGAACCGCGCTGTTGATCCCTTCTGCCTCCCAGTAAAGGGGCTGTAAAAGAACCCCTCAACGCTATGGCAAAACAAACAAACACATGTCAACCTTTGTCCAATTATCTTTGAACTCTCTCTGACAATTTTCTGAAGGGCTGACTAGCTCACAGATCAAACCTTGTGGTATCCCAAATGGCACCCTGGTCCCTATTTAATAGTGCAGAAAAACTTTGTCAAAAGTAATGCCCTACGTAGGGAATAGGGTGTCATTTATTATACACATCTTCATGTAAACTAGAGCGGACAAACGTTAATTTCTCTCATGCAGCAAGCCGTTTTTTCACAAACACAGGCGTCCATTATGTTGTAGTATCTTTGTTAAACGTCTGTACTTGCTTGACAAACACATTAAAGATGATGTTGGGATGATACAGAGCCACCCTGTGTCATTAATAAAGGACTGTCCAGATCATTACTGGACAATCCACACTGAGGAATGGTGAGGTTTGGGCTCTGTAAAATGTACTCACTGGCACATGCTGTTTTTTATGTGTCCCAAATGGCACCCTTTTCCCCAACATAGTTTGCTAAACGAGAGTGCCGTCACATTCCTTGGTTGCTGGTCAAAAGTAAGTGCAAAAATTAATTCTTCTTGTCACATGCTTTGTTGTAGACCAAGTGAAATGCGTACTTACATGCCCTTAAAAACAGTGTGAGTTAAACAGTGATACTCAGTTCAGACTTGAACCTTCCCAACATAATTTCTACTATCTTGCTGTCACCGTATCAGTAAACCGTAATGTGTGATAGAGTGGTGTGGACTCAGACAGCAAAGCTATCAAAGTGCCACAGTCAATATATGAAAAAGGTGTGAGAGTAAGAGACAAGAAAGAGATAAAAATACACAACAAGTGACATACAGAAAATATATAAAATTAAAGACAAATAGCAATTAAGAATGACAGCAGTTTAGCTACAGTACAGTACAAGAAGATTATTGCTGCAGTTCGAGGTACCTGAAGTAATCAACTGTAACTGCAGCTTATGTGAGTGTAGAAATGTATGTGAATGAGTCCATTTTGTCTCCATAAGTAAGTCCAAAATGGTTACTGCCAAAAGATAATGTGAACGGTGATTAGCTGTTGAGTAGCTCTCATGATTTAGCTCTCATACTGTACAAGTTCTATAACCTGGAGGTCAATGGTGTAGGGTCTTCTCTGGCTCTTCAACATTTTTTAGGGTCTTCCTCTAACAATAACTGGCATAGGCCTCCTGGTATAGAGCCCTGGATGGAAGGCAGCTTGTCCTAGTTTGAATAACTGCCATTCAGATGTAATCTGGAAGACCAGCTTTGTTGACTCATGGAACGAACCAGTCAGGTAGAGATGTAGGCTCTTTTTACTGACTTGTTAATATCAAAACAGTTCTATTCACACATTTTCTTCAGTATTACCCAGAGCATGCAGAATCTGGAAATTATTAACAAAAAATCTTGCAAAAATGATGATCATACAAGGCTCTTGCTCATCCTGCAGAACTTACTGAACTTACTGATTTTTTTTTTACATGAAATCGCACAGCATTTCAGATAGGAAACCCAGAGTGAGATGTGTATTGTTTACAGTGCGCAATGCTCTTTGGTCAGACTCGGTTGTTGAGTTTCTGTTGTGAGGGAAAATGTAGAGTCATTCTTCCCCGTAGGTTTGTCATTCTCCTTGTATGGTGTGAGTTGTTGGCTGCACCTGGGCAACTGCATTGTGCAACCCTTTTCGCTGCATCCATCTAGCTGAACAGCTCAGAGATCTGGAGTTTGCCAAAGTAGTTCTTTATACAATGTTTTTGGCTGTGTCGTAGTTGTGAATGGGTTTATCTGCTGGTTCTAGTGAGGTGTTCCAGCTATGCAGAACCCGTTTCAGGTCCACATTTCAGGTCCACTTTTCTTTTCAATGTTCTTTTCCTTTCTTATGTTAACTATACATTTCATGTTGCGATTTTTATATGGTCCTTCCCTTGCTGCTGCATGGTATCTATATTTTCGATGGTTGGCTGGCTCTTTATTAAAAGTGGTTAGCATTGGGTGTATGGTATCTTTCTGGCAATTGTTACAAAGTACCTATTTCTGGGTCGACGAAGTTTCACCATATATGTCTGTGATTGTTTGGGGAAACGCTTCTCACAATGGAATTGTGCAAGTAGACTGACGCTGTTGAACTGTGTTATTTCCCTAAATATTTCCCTATACTCATTGTGGACATGTTTTTCATGACAATAGTTGTTTTGTGCTACATTTAGCGTAGGCTTTCTACACTTTTTAAAATTAAGTTTAATCTTTCTGGCAGGTATTACAAAGTAATTCTGGGTCCCAATATTTCACAATTGAAGTCTGCGATTACCCTGGTGTTTCGTGTATTATGACTACATTTTTACATTGTGTAAGGGATTATATATGAATTCTCTTACACATATGCATATTTTTTTTCTTAATGTCATGTTTTCCTGTAATTAAATAATTGATTGGAGTTACGATTTTGTCTTGATTCTTATGTATACATAGGTAGTGAACCCACATAGGCTACTAAGCGGTCACAGCCTCTAGTGGGTTGTTTTGGTTTGTTTTCTTACATTTCTGTTAAGGGCGAAACTGATGTTTTCTGTCTGTATTACCTCTGCTACGTAAAACGTGTGTGAATTTGGTAACACTTTATTAAACGCCCACATACATAATGCATTATAAAGCATTATACATGTACTCATACTGTAGTAATAATGCATTATAAGCATAGGTATAGACACTCATATAGACTCCTGAATACTCAATATCCTGTATACAAATATTCATAATTATAAGTATAATCATAATCACTTAAAATTTACAACAACATAGTGCTTTATACAGCGTTACAATGATCCTCTGCGTGAATCACTGCAGCACTTTATCATTACTGCATTATTGTCTCTTATGATGTGTTAAAGAACACTTATAAGACACTATAAAGTAATCTTTGGTTGCTTTAGATTAAGTGATGAAATGCCTATGGCAGATATAATACATGTGGTGATTTTCGTATGCTTTAAGTGAAGTCAAACAAATAAATAAAAAAACACTATGCATATGGGCATTAAATAAAGTGTTACCGTTAATTTTTTCATGATGCTCTGCTACAGTATATGGCAGGGATAGGCAACAGGCAGCCCGCGGGCCGAATACGGCCTGCCAGGCACAGTATTCCAGCCCGCGAGGGATTTTTCAAAGTTGATTAACACTTCAAAGTCAATTGTCACAAAAGAGCATCAAAGGATCATGTCTCCTAAACCGTACACACTAGAAATGAATGCTTGGTACCATTGGGTTCATCACAGCTGGAGATATAGTGTCTCAAAGTTCCTCTTACTTTCATTAAAATGTTACAGACAAGTAGCAGGAAGTGAAAATGACAAATAAGGATTCTGCAATGAGGTAAGACATCACCCTGCACCAAGACAGGTTATTTTTTCGGGGGGTGGATAATTTGGTTTTTAAAAACTTACAGGGAAATAGTTAAAAATATGTACATAATGTTTTATCTACCTATTTGTATGTCCCAATAACTGTTCTCAAGACCTGGGGGCATGCCTGTCATGACTACGACTTAGACAGATCAGGGTTGAAATTCAAAATACATTTTAATAATGAAAAATAATAGTCCATAAACAATTGTCAGGAAAGCAGTGTTCGAATATCTCAGTCTGACAAGACCAGGATCCAGGGATAGTCAGAAGACAGGCAAAACATGACTCCGCCACCACCTTGCTGACGTCGCAGACTTACGGTGGTCATCCAACATCCATCCACTACTCCATCCATTTGGACTATGCAGGGTTACACAGCACTCATCAGTAAACAAGACTCTTTGAAAATTGGTCTTCATGTATTCCTGGGCCCAGTGCAACCGTTTCTGCTTGTGAGCATTAGTTAGGGGTGGCCGAATAGTAGGTTTATGCACAACTGCAAGCCTCTGGAGGATCCTACAAATTGAGGTTCGCGGGAATCCAGAAGTACCAGCAGCTTCAAATACATGTTTGCTGCTTTGTAATGGCATTTTAGCAGCTGCTCTCTAAATCCGATGAATTTGTCTGGCAGTAACCTTCCCCATTATGCCTTCATCTGCACAAACCCGTCTCTGCTCTGAATCAGCCATAATTCTCTTCACAGTATGATGATCACGCTTATGCTTATGAAATATTGAATGTTTTCATATCTTGTCCAAGGCATTGCACTATTTGACGCTTTCTGCAGCAGATAGATCCTTTTTCTTTACCATATTGCTTAAAACTTGTGGCCTGCTTAATAATGTGTAACATCCTTCTTAAGTAGTTATCCTTTAATTGGGCTCACCTGGCAAACTAATTATCACAGTTGTCTAAGATTGATTTCAGTGATCAAAAGAGTCCAGAGACACAATACCATACATTAGTTTGATTGAAAAAAAAATATATTTAATATTTATGACACTTAATTCCAATTTGCATAATAATGTGTAACACAGTGTATATGCCCTGGTTTAATTGCAACAAAAATGAAGAAGACATACTGCTAGTTCTAGTTAGCTCAGATTCTCTGACACAACATCTTTGACTGCACTCATCTTCACACTTACCAAAAATCTTCTATTGAAAGAGAAAATGCACAATTTTTTCAAATATCCATCTAAACAGGATTATAAAACATGCATTTCATTAAATATTCCTTTCTTTCAAACTAATTACTTTGCCTGGCTCCATTAATATTGTCAATTTTCCTGGGCACAACAGGTTAAAGACATGAACTGGCTGGCCGAACTGTTTTAAAATGCTTTCATACCTTTGAAAATGAATAATAATAACAATACTTTTTATTTATATTGCACCTTTCTAATACCCAGAGCCCTACAGCAAGTACAATACAAAAATGGATACATAAAAATATAAATGCAACAACAGGTAGAATACAATAGATTATAGTTAATAATAGTTTATAGTTAATATACTACTTAATGTTGGGGCATTCCTGACAGTTAAAGGAAGTGCATTCCACAACCTAGGGGCTGCCACAGAGAAAGCTCTTTCACCCATAGTTTTTAGTCTGCAAGGATGATGATCAAATGCATTTACTATTTGTTATAAAATTTAGATGTTTTTTATATAGTAGAAAATGCTTAATTATTCCTCTCTAATTATGTACATTTCTTTTCTCAATGTGGCTCTCAAGCAAAGATAGTTGCCTACCCCTGGTATATGGTATTTGATACCTACTTCAAAAGAAATGTCAGTAATTAAATTATTTATCGGTGGTCAAATGTTACTTCACCTCGTCTGTATGCATGGGTGGAAAACAAACGTTACTTCACCTCGTCTGTATGCATGGGTGAAAAAACAAACGTTACTTCACCTCGTCTGTATGCATGGGTGGAAAACAATAGTTACTTCACCTCTTCTGTATGCATGGGTGGAAAACAAACGTTACTTCACCTCGTCTGTATGCATGGGTGGAAAACAAATGTTACTTCACCTCGTCTGTATGCATGGGTGGAAAACAAACGTTACTTCACCTCGTCTGTATGCATGGGTGGAAAACAAACGTTACTTCACCTCGTCTGTATGCATGGGTGGAAAACAAATGTTACTTCACCTCGTCTGTATGCATGGGTGGAAAACAAACGTAGGCCCCTGGAAAAGTTGCAGCCCCTGGGGTTGTTTATTGTTTAGATTTCTCTGTCTGTTCAGTGCTGATATGATGTTATCTATCCGTATTGCCACCTACGGAGTTGTCAAGGACTTCTGTAAGGAATACGTGTGTGTATGACATTCATGTTTCTTTGCTATGGGATATGGTATTCAAGTTCTTCAATTAACCAAAGCAGATGTCAGGGTGGCTTTCGATAGTCTACTGATTTACTGAACTCCTTTATGGCTGGCAGCCCATGAGTTTTCACGACATGGCGGCGTGACGAGAACCTAATTATATTTTCATCCAAAGCAATTTACTATCCGGTTTAAAGTATGGACCTGCGATTGTATCGTTGTGAAGGGAGCTGCAGATTGCAAGTGGTGACTATTGGGAGTCTACTTGGTGCTGCCAAACTTTTAGTATTGTTAGGGTGACACTGGGAATGGTTGGCTGCTGTGTTTTGGCTTAGACTGAGATGTTCAGATTTTTTGTGCAGGCTTCACCTATCATTGCTCATTCCCCAGGTCTGCTCTGCATGTAAGGAGCAGTAAGACTGGTGATGTCAGATGACAGTTTGTGTGGGTGGTAATGGGAGGCTATTGCTTCAGTCACATGTTTTTGTTGTCGCAGTTGTGTGTTGTGTTTTATATTTTCTGTAACTGGTACGTACGTTGTTTGCAGTGTTTATTGCTACTATGCAGTGTTAATTCTGCTACTATGGAGTTTTTCCTAGCCACTGTGCATCGACTGCTGTTTGTTCTTGGGGTTTTCCGCCGGGTATATAAACTATTGAGGGTCCTTTAACTCTCACATGGTCCTCTGGCATTTATGAGCATTATGTTGCACAAACGTCAATGAGTGTATAAGTGGTTTATTACTAGGTTTCAGTCATTGGGTATGTCAGATGGTGTTATTGTATTTAAATAATTTTCTTTGTCATTTTACATTATTATTATAATAATATGTTCGCTTGGATGGTGGGGGTTTATATCTTATATGATGTTTGTACGGCAGTTGGGTGTTAGTTTTAATGGTAGGACGAGGTTACAGTATCAAGGTTTTGGATGTCGTCAAGTTATGAATTCTTGTGTGCAAATATGCATTTAGTATTGGGAAAATATATAAACTCTTTTGTGCATAAAAGAAATTGAGCTGGTTTACAGTATAGGCACTTTCCATAGTTTTGAGTCATGAAATTTCCCAGAACCTGGCAACCCTGGCTGTAACACTTTTTTCAGATCTGAGTTGTCTTGATTTGAGCTATCAGGGAAGTGAGTAGGCTACTGAACTTGAACCAAACCGTGGTGAATAACTTCTCAAACAAGGAAATATTGTTGAAAAAACATTAAAAAAAGTTTTGTACAGACGTAATTATCATTACTACTTATGAGTTTCATAACTATCATGTGCAAATGTAATGAACAGAGCTCAGTTGAAAATGAAGCATTGGTTTCTGCTGTACATGTTTCTTTGACACTATACTAGCTGTGTAAGTCAGCCCCAAAATACTTAGGGCCAGACGAAAAACATCTAGAGCTAAAATGAAGGTCTGTGCATGGCTACCGGCCTGTTTAGTACTAGGTAGAGAATATGGTAGTTTTTCCATGGTTGAGTTTTGTGAATGGGTCTAGCTTAATATACGGTTAAAGAATTCTCAAGGAAATGTGTCAATTCAAGTATTGAATTTCTCAGTTTGTAACCCCACCCACTGGTCCACTTCGTGGCAGACAAATACCAGATATTTTTTCCTACGCTATAGACCCATGCATGGCACTACCCAGTGGAAAATGTTTAGATCGGTACACCATCCATGTCGTGATGGATGCAGGAAATGGTGTACTAACTGCTTTTGCTTACGATGGTTTACGAACTCCTCCTACCTCCTTCAGCAAAGTGTGAGGAGCTGCTCTCCCCTCCTCCATCAGAATACTGGATGAGCAGGTTCATCAGCTGAGGGAGGAGCGGCTGAGAGAAGCGGCCGAGAGAGAAGCGGTCAAGAGGGAGCAGATAAGGAGGAGTGGCCGAGTGAAGAGGCTAAGCTACCCGAAGAGGCTACAATTCTACGGTGACTGCCAAGGCTGCTTTCCACCTGCAGACCCTCCTCATTCACAGGTGTCTGATGGGGGCGGTACTATGGCCTGTGGGAGCAGGGCTCTCCCAGAGATGGTGGGTCTGCCCTCCCACCCTGCCCTGCTGCTTTGTGCCTGCTAGTGTTGCATGAGGTGCCCTCTGGGACTTCGGCTGTCTTGCGACTGGAGCCGCGCCTCAGGGAAGGGGTAATGTCATGATTGGGGGATTGTGGCATAAGACTGCATGTTATATATTGTTATTGTTTATTTATACAGTGGGGCAAAAAGGTATTTAGTCAGCAACCAATTGTGCAAGTTCTCCCAATTAAAAAGATGAGAGAGGCCTGTCATTTTCATAATATGTACACTTCAACTATGAGAGACAAAAATTAGAGAAAAGATACAAGAAAATCACATTTTAGGATTTCTAATGAACTTATTGGTAAATGATGGTGGAAAATAAGTATTTAGTCAATAACAAAAGTTCATCTCAATACTTTGTTAAATACCCTTTGTTGGCAATGACAGAGGTCAAACGTTTTCACAAGGTTTTCACACACTGTTGCCGGTATTTTGGCCCATTCCTCCATACAGATCTCCTCTAGAGCAGGGATGTTTTGGGGCTGTCGCTGGGCAACACAGACTTTCAAATCCCTCCAAAGATTTTCTATGGGGTTGAGATCTGGTGACTGGCTAGGCCACTCCAGGACCTTGAAATGCTTCTTACGAAGCCACTCCTTCGTTGCCCGGGCGGTGTGTTTGGGATCATTGTCATGCTGGAAGACACGTTTCATCTTCAATGATCTTGCTGATGGAAGGAGGTTTTCACTCAAAATCTCATGATACATGGCCCCATTCATCCTTTCCGTTACATGGATCAGTCGTCCTAATCCCTTTGCAGAAATACAGGCCCATGCTTCACAGTAGGTATGGGTTTCTTTGGATACAACTCAGCATTCTTTCTCCTCCAAACACGACGAGTTGAGTTTTTACCAAAAAGTTCCATTTTGGTTTCATCTGTCCACATGACAATCTTCCAATCCTCTTCTGGATCATCGAAATGCTCTCTAGCAAACCTCAGATGGGCCTGGACATGTACTGGCTTAAGCAGGGGGACACGTCTGGCACTGCAGGATTTGAGTCCCTGGTGGCATAGTGTGTTACTGATGGTAGCCTTTGTTACTTTGTTCCCAGCTCTCTGCAGGTCATTCACTAGGTCCCCCCGTGTGATTCTGGGATTTTTGCTCACCATTCTTGTGATCATTTTGACCCCACGGGGTGAGATCTTGCATGGAGCCCCCGATCAAGAGAGATTACCAGTGGTCCTGTATGTCTTCCATTGTATGTCTACTTATAATTACTCACACAGTTTATTTCTTCACACCAAGCTTCTTACCTATTGTAGATGCTTACCTATCGCCGAGCCTCCGGAATGCCAGGATTAAATAGGCATCTTGATTACTCATTACGCACCGGTGTGGATAGTTATAGCTAGTGCACCATGCATGCGCAAATGGTAACCAAGTGCCTACCGCTCCACAGCGCCCAGGGGTCGGCGCCTAACAAAAAACCTATACGTTAAACAATACATAAACATGCCACAAAATATAAAAGTCCTTCCTATTTATGGTCTTGTCTGAGGTTAGAACGTTATCTAGTCATGTCTGGTCTTTTTCAAGATTATCTTTATCACCCTTCTCTTCTTAACATGATCTCACTCACCATTCCCTCACTTGCCTTTTTTCGTTTATTTACAGTAGACCCTCTTTTCGCTTGGTCGCTTGTTCTCACCATACCTTTGCTAAAGTCAACTCTGCTTTTTTGTCTTGTTTTCTTTTACCTTTAGCTTGACTGAGTTCTACTTCCAATAGGGTTACCACCTACTGTAATTGACTGTGATTGTTTAGGCTACCTATGAACCCATACTTTCTAGTCCATTGTGGTAAATGTTTGGTACACCCTGGGTGGAAATGTTCCATAAACTTTACATCTCCTTTATGGTCCTCCTCAGAGGCTTTACTTTGGCCACTTCCCATTATGACAACTTTAGGACAACGCCACTGGAATGTCTCTTGGACCATACTCAACTCCTAGACAACAAGCTTCTAGACTCAATCCAATAACGGGAGTCCGGTTGTCTACTTGTGGTATCCCAGAGTTTTGAGAATGTTTTAGACCAGTTTTCTCATCCTAAATTATTTATCAGTGTCTATTCCTCCTGTCACAAAATGACTCCCAGACTAGGTTGGGGTCCCAGGGGGGATACACTGCAAACTCTCACCCAGTCACTCTTTTACACACATACTTGATCTACGTAGTCTAGAATTCGTCTTTGTAAAGACTAGGTTTACCTTCTGTATTCCTACTTGGCCATCAGTTTGTCTTGTTAAAGACTAGGTCAACCTTCTATGTCGTACTTTGCCCTCTGGTCACATCTTGATCTACTTTAGTTAGTAACCTAACTTCTAGTACATTTCCGAATCAAAATGTGTCACTTTCTGTCCGGTTCTGCTATAGGTGACTCCCGTTGTCATCCCCTCAATCCACTGCTATCAGCCGGAGGTGGGCTCTAATCACAGGCCTGATGGGAATTTTGTCCCTCAGGGCTTTGTTTCAGGACACCTGATGTAGACCTGGCCGTCGGCGGGCTTCAATGCGCCTTCCTTCCGGTCTGTCAGCACCTGGGTATGTTGGGAATCCGGGTCTCTGCACCAAGAAATGTCAGGTTTGACAATATAACCTAGGCAGAAACAATAATAATGGACAGAAGTAATTCATAAATAATAACACAGACACAAAGTGTTTCAATTCAGCTTTGTACAAAGGGAGAGTGATTTACTGCTGGCTTGAGGGCCCTCAGCAAAACCTTTCTCAAAAGGCTTTCTCCCAGAGTACAGTTTTATTAGATGTACATTTCATGACAGCAACATCCAAAAATCTAAAAACAAATTGATGTTAATGGTGTAGGAGCTGTCTGTCACGTTTTACGGTAAGGTAGGCAGGAGGCAGGAGCGTTTTTCAATGGTGAAATATTTATTTTACCAAATGAACAGGGATAAAGAACTTCCCTACAAACAACCAACTAAATATCTTTGAAAACACAAAACAACAGTGTTCATAAAGTGTGTGTACATACCAAATGACAGGAGACAATGACCAACAAGGGAACAAGCAGAAGGGATTATAAAGCACACTAATGACATAACTAATGTAAAACAAGCTGGGAACACTCAACTAAAATGAACTGGAAAACCAATTAAGGACATACAAGGACACATTTGGAAGAGACCAAAAACCTGGACTGGAAGAGAGACTAAAACACAAGACAAGGGACATCACGTTCTCCTTAAACATGTGAAAAGGTTGTTTTTAAAAAGGTTACATGGGGTCAGAGGTATTGACTTTTATTGCTGAAATGTATGCATTAAAATCTATTTTTAAATAGCAAAATCAGAAAATCAAAAAATAATTGATGTTGATGGTTTAGGAGATGTCTCTTAACATATGTGAGTTTGTTTTGAATAATATTGTATGGGGTCAAAGCTATTGACCATTTTTGCAGTGATATTACATTAAATAAGTTCCCAGAATTATAAATTAACAAAATAATTGATGTTGAATATAGGGCTGAGGTCACTGATTTTAAACCAGTTGGATTCATTAATTAGAATCATATTGGGCCAGAGCTGTGGAGAGTTTTTCATTAGCAAGCAGAAGTTTAAATTGCACTTTTAAGACAGTCCCTTAAACTTCGCAATAGAGGAAAACAAAGGTTCACCTATTTTTTGCTTTTCAAACATAATTATGATACCGATATGGGAATGAAAAAAGTGTTGCTTGTTTGCAAATGTGAGCAGATTCATAGAATAATTTTTGTCTTTCTGGCATGAAATTCCCAATCTTCAACATAAAGCTAACATCACCACATTACCTTTGGTAGCTAGGAGTTTCCGCACACTAAGGTTACAGTGAGTATGCTACAGTGCTCTAGCTAATAAATGTCCCAGTCTTAGCAAACAAGCAATCTAAATAGATATTCAGTGTTGATATTAACTTACTAAAGGAAGTGCCAATTCAGATATAGTAATAACCTTGATGCTAAATAATAATTACAAGCTATCTTTACTATTGTTCTTAACATTCTGCATTTTCTGTATACAATATAGTGAGCGTTTTTTCTCCTTTTTTATTTGTAATGGCCATAGTTAGACTTACCTGCCTTGAGGAGGGGTGATACCTGACTTGAGGAGGTGTGACACCTGACTTGAGGAGGTGTGACACCTGACTTGAGGAGGGGCGACACCTGACTTGAGGAGGGGTGACACCTGACTTGAGGAGGGGTGACATCTGACTTGAGGAGGGGTGACACCTGACTTGAGGAGGGGTGACACCTGACTTGAGGAGGGGTGACACCTGACTTGAGAAGGGGTGACACCTGACTTGAGGAGGGGTGATACTTGACTTGAGGAGCGGTGATACTTGATTTGAGAAGCGGTGATACCTGACTTGAGGAGGGGTGACACCTGACTTGAGGAGGGGTGACACCTAACTTGAGGAGGGGTAACACCTGACCAAGGGATGTGTGATGTTTCAGAAGGAGGGAGGATGTTTGAGTGGTTCAGGGTTGATACATGACAAGGGGAAAGGTGAGTATTGAGAAGGAGGGGTGATACCTGACCAGGGGAGGGTTGAGGACTGAGGAGTAGGTGTGAGAATTGACTGGTGCAGGGTTGAGACATGACCAAGGGAGAGGTGAGAACCAGAGATGAGGAGTGATTCTGTTCCTAATATGTATTCCGTATGGGATTTATATACAGTGCCTTGCGAAAGTATTTGGCCCCCTTGAACTTTTCGACCTTTTGCCACATTTCAGGCTTCAAACATAAAGATAGGAAACTGTATTTTTTTGTGAAGAATCAACAACAAGTGGGACACAATCATGAAGTGGAACAAAAAATATTGGATAGTTCAAACTTTTTCAAACTGAAAAATTGAAAAATTAATCAGCTAAATTATTCAGCCCCCTTAAGTTAATACTTTGTAGCGCCACCTTTTGCTGCGATTACAGCTGTAAGTCGCTTGGGGTATGTTTCTATCAGTTTTGCACATCAAGAGACTGACATTTTTGCCCATTCCTCCTTGCAAAACAGCTCAAGATCAGTGAGGTTGGATGGAGAGCGTTTGTGAACAGCAGTTTTCAGTTCTTTCCACAGATTCTCGATTGGATTCAGGTTTGGACTTTGACTTGGCCATTCTAACACCTGGATATGTTTATTTATGAACCATTCCATTGTAGATTTTGGTTTATGTTTTGGATCATTGTCTTGTTGGAAGACAAATCTCCGTCCCAGTCTCAGGTCTTTTGCAGACTCCATCAGTATTTTCTCCAGAATGGTCCTGTATTTGGCTCAATCCATCTTCCCATCAATTTTAGCCATCTTCCCTGTCCCTGCTGAAGAAAAGCAGGCCCAAAACATGATGCTGCCACCACCATGTTTGACAGTGGGGATGGTGTGTTCAGGATGATGAGCTGTGTTGCTTTTCGCCAAATATAACGTTTTGTATTGTTGCCAAGTTCGATTTTGGTTTCATCTGACCAGAGCACCTACTTCCACATGTTTGGTGTGTCTCCCAGGTGGCTTTTGGCAAACTTTAAACCACACTTTTTATGGATATCTTTCAGAAATGGCTTTCTTCTTGCCACTCTTCCATAAGGGCCAGATTTGTGCAGTATACGACTGATTGTTGTACAGACTCGCCCACCTCAGCTGTAGATCTCTGCAGTTCATCCAGAGTGATCATGGGCCTCTTGGCTGCATCTCTGATCAGTCTTCTCCTTGTATGAGCTGAAAGTTTAACTCTGGATAGAGTTTGCTGCACTGAAAGTTAATTTTGCTCGCCCAATTTTTGTGAGTTTTTTATTTGTTAAAAAAGTTTGAAATATCCAATAAATTTCAGTTTAAAAAATTACAGTTTTATATCTTTATGTTTGAAGCCTGAAATGTGGCAAAAGGTCATAATGTTCAAGGGGGCCGAATACTTTCGCAAGTCACTGTATGAACTGTACATTATGTTATCAAAAATAAATGATGGAATCTGGGTTTGAATAACGGAGTGAAGCAAAGTATGCACATTGTCTAACAGTCTTTTTTCAACACTCCACCATTTAAGACTTTCATGCATTTTAACAACATTGGACCTATAATTGCACTTCAGAACAAGTCTAACTGCTTTGTTTTGTGCTATTTGAAGCTTTCTAAGTAGGTTTTTTTAATGCAGATGACCAGATTACCGAGCAATAATCCAAGTGGCAGAGAACTAAGGAGCAAACAATGTGTTGTAGCAAATAAGAGGGTAGAAATGGTGAGCATTTCCTTGTGGTGGCAACTGCTCTTCCCATCTTAGTAACCATATAGTCAATGTGTTCAGACCACGACAATGCACTGTCAAGTCGTAGTCCTAGAAGCTTAACTTTATTTACTTTATAGCTTGACCTGCAACTTCAAGATTCAGTTCAGGCCTATGTGCTAATTTATCAATGAGAAACAAGACAATCTATTGTAGGATGCAGGGGATGACATGAACAGTCTGGGAGAAACAGAAACAAATACCGGTACATGGAGTTGTTGGGGAACAGAGCCACCTAATCAGGCTCCATGCAGGGAAGAGACAGTGACAATTGGGCTTTAAACAATGTACATACGTGACTCCTTGTTGTACAAATACACTATTGATTGGTATCATATTGATGTAACAGAGTGTTCATTATTCTATCCAATGTACGTGTCATTATATTATCCATTATATGATTCGAAGGGTAATGTTTACATGTTCAATCTGTATATAGATTGTTACCCTTCTGTCACACTTCTATCTATTGTGTAATTTTTTTAATTCTCTATTTCTGGTTCTCTTTTACTATCACAACTGCACTGCTGAGCCATAGCATAAGATTTTCAATGTACTTGCAATCACATCTGCCCCTGCTGTAAACGTGAGAAATAAACTGAACTTGAGATAATTTCTTGATCCCTTTGAAACAAGATAGGCGAGGCTGTTTTGCAACCAGAATACATTGTGAAGGACTCTTGGCAGAATGCAATTGCTTGACTGCCACGGGGCATGTGAACAACATAATTAGCAAAGTGCAGCAGCACCCCAAACAATTACTTCTTGAGTTTGAGATTGTCGAGCAGAGGCAATTCAGTAATTGGTAATTTTTCTCTCGTTCAGCATGCAGCATGATCTTTTGTCTGTCTCAAACACAAAGAGAGTTGGTGGTCTGAGCTTGTCTCCAGAGCCACTGAACCAGATGATCGGAGCATGTGTTAATCCTGCTGTTGCCTGTTAACTATGGGCAGCAGGTCAAAGGAGGAAATAGTTACTTAAAAAACAAAATGAATCATTAATTGCAAGTCAGTAAATGTAACCTTTCACAAACTGCAAATCACTACACCTGAGGTAGTAGTCAAAGCATGTTGTTCCATGTCAGTTGAATAGAAATATCCTGCATAAAATTCTGCTCCACCTCTGACATTGTGGACGTAATTTGTTCATGTTCACTTCACCGTTATTCAACCAAATCACTTGGGGACCAGTTCATCATTTCAATGACAGTTTTAGCACATTCATTAAAATGCACAGGGACAGGAAAACGGAACCACATAAATAATGGGAAAAGTATAAACACAAATGAAGAAATAAACATTATACATACAAGAACTCACCACAAGCAGCAAAGTACACTATATTGTAGTGATCAAAGCATTTTGTCTTTACGACGACTACACCAACACAACCATCAAAGAGATCTGCCAATTAGCAATACCGTTATTGGATATGACCATTCTGTGGCTGAATATCAATACTGCATGGAATACAATTGTCAAAAAAGTAAATACAGTCGTAAATTTCAAAGGATTAAATCTGCATACATTTTAGTCAAACATCACACTACAGAGAGTGACTTTTAATTTGAGCACAATTCTACAGCTGGAACCTAATCATGTTTCAGATAACATTTTTTAAATGTTTGTAGGGGTTGATAAATGGATGATCAAATTAAAATCCAGCAATTGTACACCAACGTAAACAGTAACTGCTTATTTTTTACTGAGGTAATTAGCATCCGTAACTAGCTGACTGTGTACAGGTATGCAAGTTTCTATGACAGATGTTCTGTCTCTCATGTTCGTTTTATAAATACATTCTGGCTAAAGTTGTTGTTACTGAATGGGGAGAGAATATATGACTGGCTGCAGCAACACCAGGTCTTCTGAAAAACACAACAAGGTGCAGAGTGACTCAGCATTCCCATTCTATATTGTCTTTCTCATCTTTTGCCTTAAAACTACTATTCAAATGACACCCTATTCCCTATTTTACCCCAAGGGCCCGATTCACATTATTTCCTTTATGTAACAGATCAGCTCTCTAAAAAATATCTGATGTAATTGTTGAAAAGACCAATTGTACGAAAAAAAATCAGAACTGGGCTATCTGTGTAAATGAAGCCTTAGAGTCAATCTGTTTTCTCAGAAGTTCAACTGATGCAGATAGAGCTGGTTTCACCTGAGTCTGTACCAGTCCTAGACCTGCATGGGTCCATATTAGTCCTAGACCCAACTGAGTCTGTGTCAAACATAGACTCACCTGAGTCTGTATCAATCCTGGTTTTACCTGAGTCTGTATCGGTCCTAGACTCACCCTGGTCTGTATCAATCTGGATTCAACTGAATCTGTATCAGTCCTGGTTTCACCTGAATCCGTATCAGTCCTAGACTCACCTGAGTCTGTATTAATCATCTGGGTCTGTATCAGTCATAGACTCATAACTCGTAAACTCGTCTGGGTTGTTATCCGTCATAGACTCACCTGGGTCTGTATCAGTCATAGACTCACCTGGGTCTGTATCAGTCATAGACTCACCTGGGTCTGTATCAGTAATAGACTCACCTGGGTCTGTATCAGTCATAGACTCACCTGGGTCTGTATCAGTTGTAGACTCATCTGGGTCTATATCAGTCATAGACTCACCTGGGTCTGTATCAGTCATAGACTCACCTGGGTCTGTATCAGTCGTAAACTCATCTGGGTCTGTATCAGTCGTAGACTCACCTGGGTCTGTATCAGTCGTAGACTCACCTGGGTCTGTATCAGTCGTAGACTCACCTGGGTCTGTATCAGTCGTAGTCTCACCTGGGTCTGTATCAGTCGTAGACTCACCTGGATCTGTACCAGTTGTCAGTGATGGGCAGTAGCGTTGCTACAAGTAGCGCCGTTACTAGTTTAATAACATTTCTCAGTAGCGTGGTCGTAGCGTCACTGTTTTCTGAATCAAATAGCTTTACAGTAGTGAAGCTATTTTATTGATCAAGTAGTGCGGTAGCGTCCAAGCAAGCTACGTTTTCACAAGTATTTCTGAAGCTCAACTCTGAAATACAACTGCTAAGGATTGTTAAGGATAAGTAAGTGATTCACGCCACCACAATACACAGCCTGTATGTGTAGCCGAATAGTGATGTGCGAATCCTGAACAATTTTTTTTTTTTAACGAGTCTGTTCAGTGAAATGGGTGTACTGAATCACTGCTCTAAAATATTTGTTCATGTGAACAGATTTGTTCATCACACAGATTTAGCAGGTGAAGTCGCGCATAGTGTCGTCTAGAGTTGCTTTCAACTCCTCCCATCTCCTCCCGTTCATTGTTTGTGGACATTCTTTTTTTCCCAGTCCACAAGCCTAAATAATCTCTTTCCAATATTCAGAGACCGTCCTGCTCGCAGCAGAGAGTGAGGAAGATATTCTAAACCCAGACTTGGTGTGCACAATCTATTCAGCAAGGAGTTTGGACGACATTTCAGGGACATTGCCACACAGTGCCAGTCTACTCACCAAAATGCCAAGCCACTATGTTAACTTTGGCCCAGGCCACTACAGTCAGTTAGAATTGGTGATTTATATGAATTGTGATGTTTATACATCGTTTGCCAATTCAAAAAGTTATTTATTAGCAAAGAAGCTTATTTGTGTTATTAGGTGATGTAAGATTATGAAGAGTTGTTGTGGATATTCTATAGTACAGATAGACCTTCCTACAATATGCTATTTTGAATGGAATTGTGTTGTACATACTAATTAAAGCACTTAAATTATGTTTAAAATTAGTTTTACGAAATACTTCACTCATCAGATTGTGCTACTTTACCCTGTTCTCAATTACACATACAATCTATTAACAAAATGTTATGTTATACATTACCACATAATACAATAATAGACAATGTAGCCTAACAGAATAATAGAGGAGTAAATGTAGCATATTACAACTGATGTAAACTGTTTATATTCGTATCATAATGTGGTCATATGTTAAGCTAGCTAAATAATACAAGTAATAATATAGCTCATAGGGTCTGTGTCACGTTTTACTGTAGTCAAATGTAATGATGGGCATAACTTAGGTCGACAAAGGTTTACTTTAAAGGTTTACTAACTCATTTGCTTTTTGTCTGAATATTGTTCATTTGTTTTCATGTGTGCTTGAAACATTTATTCAGCTTTATTATATAAAACACTATGATGCCATCATGAGATTGAACCGACTTCATTTAAACTCAACGCTATCCTAAAATAGCTTAGATGTAGTAAACTACTTTTGCCATTTTTTTGTAGCGTAGCTTGCTACATTTTCCTGGGGGTAGCTTCAGTGTAGTGAAGCTTCATTTTGTGTAGAATAACTAGTAGCTTAGCTCACTATATTTTACAAGTAGCTTGCCCAACACTGCCAGTCGTAGACTCACCTGGGTCTGTACCAGTCATAGACTCACTTGGGGCTGTATTAGTCGTACATTCACCAGGGTCTGTATCAGTTCTAGTTTCACCTGAATCTGTATCAGTTCTAGACTCTGAGGTACAGTAAAATTAAATTTGAAAAAGTGATTCAAGAGTCAGCTGAGCTTATCCTTACTCTAAATCAATACACAAAAGGGGGGCAATGTCCTGAGGACAGATCCAACCTAACCCTCTCTGTCTTGTTCATTCTTCTTTCTCCTTCTACAATGTGCCTCCCTCCTCTCCCTTCTTCCTGCCTCACCTCTTTCCTAATCCATCTCCTCCCTTCTTAAACCTGCACTATGGTACAAAAAACATTGATTTAGGACTAGTAAAAGGGATAAAATAGTACAATTGTGGACAATAGTACAATAGCACCATGGACATTTCACAATATCTAATTAGAAAGAAATGCAATTTTCAGAAATTAATTATAATGTCCCTATACTATTCCTGTTTTAATAATTAAATAAATATATGTAAAATGCAGGCCAACAGGACAATGTGGAGTTACATAGTGCAGCTTTAAATGCCACAAATTTTGGGTCATCCATTCACCCATCCATTTCTTCACCCATTTCTTCATCCATCCATTTATTTATTTATGTATTTATCCCTACAAAATTCCATCCATCCAGTCACAAATTCATATATTCATCCATTTTTTCATCCATCCACTCACACATTCATTGATTCATCCATCCATTGATAAACATCCATCCGTTCATACCCACACACACACACACACACACACACACACACACACACACACACACACACACACACACACACACACACACACACACACACACACACACACACACACACACACACACACACACACACACACACACACACACACACACCCATATACCCACACACACACACACACACATCCATCCATTTATCTATCCAGTCCTCTCCTTCTCCTCCCAAAATGTCACACAGCCATTTACAGAGAGAGGGTGTCAGGACTGGTGTTTCAATCTATTAGAGACTGGAGCCTGGGGGCCATGTTTTGGTGGGGGTGGGAGGGTAGCTTGAGGGGAGGAAGTGAGGGGGTTTTAGTATTACACACCGTTTTCCTCAATGGTGCTCATTGCTCATAGTGTCACAGCATTGGTCCTGTGGGTTGAGGCAGAGCAGAACGCATCACTCTTGACCATTAAATTGATTAGCAGCAGAATGATTGTGGCTGGCAGCTGGATGAGGCAAGTTAGCGAGTGGAGCTCTGGAGCAGCAGGATAAGTGATCAGAGATTAGTGGGAGTGATGCTTTGTGTTTCTGCAAATGATTATGCTCTCCAAACATTCTCATAGATTTTCAATGACAGATTGTTTAACTGCTTGTCTGAGGAACCAAAGCAAAGTAACTACTGTATATTGTTTGTGTATTCTTGTAGAATGTTAAACCAAAAGTAAAGTAAATTTGTGTTTCTCCTTAGATAAAGGTGAAATCTGGAGCTTTTGCAAATAACATCCACCGACTTTAATCAGGATGTGTAATATGTATAATATTATTTTTGTAAAAAAAAAATATATATATATATATATTATTGACAATGACAATACTACAGATATTATAGTTGAACAACATGCACACTATAATGGTATATCTAATACCCCCCATCACCCCCCAGCCAAACAGATCTCCCTCACCCAAACCCAACTTGACCCCTGCCCACACAGCGTCATCCTAGCTACACACAACCCAACACACACTGAAAGCATGAAGCAAGTAAATGAACAAATATAAACACAAACAGACCAGGACAAAAATACAGAAATTAAAAAGGAAAAGTTGAAGTAAACAAAAACCTTTTTTACCTAGGCTAACATCTGCTTGAAACTAATCAGGGAGTCTCTGGAGACCCTCAAAATAGGAAGAAAAGTCCTGCCACCAGTTAAAATACTATTTGGGGGATATACTTAAAATTCTCTAGTTGCATGAAGAACATAACATCACTGAGCCATTGACAAACTGGGGGGGGGGGGCTGGGAAGACTTCCAGTGGAGGAGAATTCTACATTGAGCCAATAGTGTAGTGAAAGCACAGTGTCTGCATGTTTGTGGTTGAATGTGAGCAATCTTCAAGAACACCAAAAAAAATTTTTTTTTTAAATCAGGGGACAGAGGAGCAGGTGAATTTTAAGCACTTTGGGTAAATTCTGGAATATAACATGATACAGGTGACATGGGGAAACACAACATCTGTCAAAAACATCAATCACAGTAGGGTAAAGTTCAGACAGTCTGAACAGTTGGAAGTAAACTTTATGAACCATCTTAATCTGTATAGGTCCTAGACAGGCACAAGATGTAGCTGAGTTTAGTCTGTCTATCGCCTCATTCCACCACTCCTCCATGAGTTCAACACTGATTTTCTGCTCCCAGGCAGATTTAGTTTTATTGAATTTGAAGCCCAAATTTTGTTGAACAGGCAGATCTGTCTTCTGAAGCAGTAATGCGGCTGGATTGATTGGGAAACACTTTTTTTGAAGATTTAGCTTGTAACTGGAAAAAGAACTGAAATTATCCAGAATGGAAAATATAGTATAAATAGCAGCAAGTCATTGGTATATAATGACAGCTTATGTTCAATTCCATCCCGTAAGACACCATGGAAGGAGGGTGAGGCCCATAAGGACACCGAAAGGGGCTAATAAGCGATGGCGAAGAGTAGGGGAGAAAGAGAGCAGCCCTGTCTTGTCCCACATTCTAGTCAGATAAATTATCATTGGTACAGACACTGGCCTGTGGGGATGCATACAGCAGCCTAATCCAAGCAATGAATTTATAACCAAAACCAAACTTTTTAAGAGTGGCAAAAAAATATTCCCATTCAATTCTGCCAAATGCCTTCTCAGCATCAAGCGATACCACAAGTTCCGGTGATTTTGAAAACTGTTTTGAATAAATAATGTTAACCTATTTGTGTTGGATGCTACGTGGTGAAACATATCTCCCGCCGGTTACTACATTGCTCATCTCAGAACCTCCTGCCGGCTGCTTTGTGATGTAGCATTTTTATTTGTCATCCTTTTCATGATGCGTGCAGCATAGAATGCACTGTCATTGGATCAAATACACATGAGATGTTTCTTGTTGATTTTTAAAAGACTGTGGTTCGCTGAAAATCACATTGATCAATCAGACATACACGTGGATTTATTTTAATAAATGGCTATGACAGAGGATGATTTTGACAGCAAGAGCATTGAGTTGGAAGACAGAAGAGACAGAAGTTTGATAGAGAGGTGGTAGAGGGTTACCTGCCAGGCAAGGCAAAGCACTTCACCCGCAAACCGTATTTTTACAGATGAGCTTTGGGACATGTTGGTCATGGAAACTAATCAGTACAACGAACATAATTAATAAATAGCATAATAAATAGTAATATAGTTATGGTGATGATTGTTGATAATGATAATAATAAATACAATAATGTTAATATATAAATATAATACTGGCATAATGAATAAATATCATAATACACAGTAATACAATACTGGCATTATGAATGAATAGCATAATACATAGTAATATAATAATGGCATAATGACTAATTAGCATAATAAATAGTAATATAATGATAGCATAATGAATAAATAACAATAAATATAAATACTATAATATACACAAATTACATAATACATAAAAATAAATACAATGATGGAAATAAATGTTAGGCTTATATTGGTTGTGTGTGTGTGTCAGTCAGTCTGTCTGTCTGTCTGTCTGTGTGTATGTGTGTGTGTGTTTGTCTGTCTGTGTGAGGATAATGCTGTTCAACAGCCAAAGAGGAAAGATGTGAGCCATGGAGCTCAGAGACTAAAACTGTTCCCAGTTTTGCCACAGGACTTTCCCCACCTCTCTCTCATAATAAGATACCTTGTTCTGTGTGCTGGCATGTTTAAAATGTTATTTGTTATATTTTATAGAATTTATATATATATTTTCTTCCCCATCTGATTTTGAGAATTTTTTTAGTGCTATGTTAGTGCTAAGGGAGCATGATTTAATAAAACCTGTGATGCTTACCTTTAAAATAAATTTTATTTCATGTTTCTATGTGCTACAGAGGGTTAGATATTAAGGATTTGGTATTTTGACAATATTTTGACAATTCTTAGTATTTTTTCAGAAAACCCTCAGGAGATAAAGATACTTATCCCAGAATAACATAGGTTTTTATAGGTGTTTTTAGCTGGCGTTTCAGGAGTAAATGGGTTAAACAAGTTCTGAATGTTAGCAAATGAATGTCTACCCTTAATGAAGCCTATCTATTCCTCTGAGATGACTGATTGGAGGGTCGCCTCAAGGCGCCTCGCTTACATTTTTGCAAGCACCTTTACCTCCACATTGAGGAGGCTGAGGGGCCTATAAGAAAAGCAGGCAGTGGGATCCTTCCCTTTCTTAAGTAGGAGAGCTATAGGAGCTTGTGTCAAGGTTGTGGGGAGCAAACCGCGGTCCAATGACTCATTATACATAGATAAGAGTAAAGGAGCCAAAACGCAAATGGAATTTCCCAAACAATTCAGTCTGGAACCCATCTAGGAAACTATCTGGGCCTAAAACTTGTCCTACAATATAAATGTCTCATCTAAACCGGACAGTCGGACGATCAGGGTTCAAATCTAACGCGTGACCAAAAATAATTTTTGGTGTTTCAAAATATATTAATCAGACACTATTTTATATTAAAGTTTCAAGCAATCAGTTTATACAGTAGCTTCATAAGCATGCCTCTCAAAAGAGGAAGTACCTACACATTCACTGGTAACACTGGTGTTAAAGACTGATCTGACCCACAAACCAACTTCCATCCCCACAAACTGTGTCACAGACACACATTCTGAATGCTGATTCGCTCCATGTTCCGCTCCCCTAAATTTTATGTTACATTATTTTAAATAATATAAATAAATTAAATACTTATCTTTTTTATTTTAGAATGTATAATAAAATCACTTCTTTTGTAATCCATTCTTAATCCTATGTTGTAAAGGGTATATTTGTTATAAAAATGTTGCTGTGCCATTTGGCAAATGTGTCCACAAAACAGTAGTTTAATGTTTCAGTACTGTATAGAGTGGCGTAAACAATGTAATTAATTTCTATCTTGGTTATTTTAAGTGTATTTACATAAAATACTGTACCGTATAGGTAGACCAGCCTACAGTAAAAAATAGATTGTTTAATGGTGTTTATATTGTTTTAGTGATTGGGCTACTGTTTTAATTGCATGGAAAATCATATCCAACTCTGACATAAATAAATAAACACATTCCCCTCTTAATATTGTATGACTATCATATTTTACAACAACAAAAGAGGGCAATTTATGGTAACTGTTTTTTATCCTGTGTACGGAATAATTTATTTCACAGTTAAAGCAATGTAAAATATAACAATAAAAACAACATGACTACATCATTGAGTTCACTCCATGGCCAGACTCCCTTGGTTTACGCAAATATTAGTTGATTCTGTTTTTAATGCCACTCCGTACTGTAGAGGTTGTAGTGGGAAATTAATGTTTATAAGATCCAAATAGTGACTCCTTCAACAGCTGGTTTCTCATCCCTCCTGGGATGAATTAAGATTCATGGAAAGGGGGAAACCCCAATGTATGTCACACATTTAAACCTGTACCTACGTGTTTTTTGGTTGTGATCCACCCATAAAGGGAGTTTGGTAGTATTACTTGTAAAGGTT
>JACXGM010011702.1:6821-24960 GCA_016801145.1 Umbra pygmaea | reverse complement strand
CCAGTCTGCCCGTTTAGCTTGCAGCCACAGGTGTCGTCTATTTTTTTAAACGGATGAGATCCTGCAGGAATCCTAAAAAGCTTGACTCCACAACTACTGCAATTTTCGCATCCCACGCTTAATTATACAATCTATGATCCCACGACACAACAATTAGGCATTTTTATCTTGACGAGAAATTCTCTGGTTACCACACATTTTAATGGCATGGAATTCACTTTCTGACCCCAATATGCGCAGTGCGTACCGCAAATTTTCCTGTGACGTCAACCGTGAAGGGGTCTATATAATCATGTTAAATACAGTTTGAACAGTTTAGAATGGTATTACTAGATGAGAGAGTTGTACAGCTATAGTTGGGGCCTGTTGGAGGATTCTAAGACATGTAAGACAGACAGGGAGAAGATTCAGGGTCAAGCCAGATAAGACTTTCCTTTAGGAGAGTAGACAAGGAAGCAACGCCAAGAGTGACTTAGGACAGAGAGAGAGCCCTTATAGTTCTTATAACATCAGCATAAGCAGTAGCTTATGGCTTAGGACTTATAGCTTATAACTCTGTTATATATTGGACTGCTTATAACTATATGATCTATTTTAGGTTAGACTGTAATTCCATCACAGGTCTAATACATGTAAATGCCATTCAGACTAATAGAACAGGACATTTTACTGACAGGACATTAGACAGATAAGGGTTACTGAGTTATTTGATAAACAACTAGCAAGTTGATTAGACGCTAAGACAGAAGTTAAGGTGACCAGCACATGTGCTCACATGAGACAGTCACGGGTCTGAGGAGATTCTTCTAGGAGGTGTGCGAACAACAATGCTAAGGCTATATAACCCAGTTCCATATTATCATTCGGGGCATTTTTTCCAACACGTCTTGATTGCCTTGTTATGAGATGACCCTGTTTCCATAACGAGAAGTACTTTATTAAACATTCTATTATCAACCACTACCTGACTTCTGAAACCATAATTTCAACAAAGATCTTGCCAAGCCTGAAATTACCATCTAACAAAATGCAATAGTAATTTTTGGTACACACAGTGAACATTTCTAACCCCTTCATGGGTAAAACAAAAACTACAACTGAGATTTGGACAGTGTCTTAGACTGCGTTGTTATTTTGAACTTTTGGCAAGGACAAGACATAGAGTAACATTGCCAGCCCAGTTGTAGGCGAGCTGGTCTGTGGCCAGTCTAGACCTAGAGTGCCAGGCCAAATATTTGTAGAGAATGTTGTCGAATGATGTCTGCCATTTAATGGCCACAGTCTTGGGCAGTTGTTATATTGGACATTCTGTTCAGAGTAGATTAGGTTAATAATGGAACTCAAACTAACCGATGGAAATGTCATGAAAAGTGTAGGGGAAAGATGCCATGTGGGAAAGCTTGTGAATCTCTTCATTTACACCTAGCAAAATAAGCTTACATCTAAGCTACTAGTATTGTGTATGTACTGTATATGCTGAGGTAAATATATAAGCAATGTGTCTGTGTCATCTACTGCATAACAGCTAAAAATGACAGCATCTATGATTTGTACAATTGAAGAGTTTTTAATATGTATTTATGTTCCCCTTGGGTAGTTCAAATGTGTGCAGTTATACTGTAGGAAAATATATACTGGCAACAATTTAATGCCGGCAATACAAACTCAGATTTTTCTTTTTAGAATAATAGTGCTTGTTATAATCCATTGCAATAATCATTGTGAATATATTACAAAGCTAGTGAATTATAACCATATAGAGAAATAGAAAACTCTTCACATCATAACTTAATCTCGGGGGGCCGTATGGTAAAGGCATTCTATAGCTTTGCATTGGGTGAAAACGACCCATTCAGCTCATCCCAAAGGAAGAAAGATGGGTTTCTTGACAGCAAATAACCTGTGAGGCCAGAGACGTGAGGCTCATGAAGGCTAATATTTACTCAAGACTGCGGGCTCCATACTGACCTGTGTGTATGAGAGAGACAGAGAGAGAGAGAGAGAGAGAGAGAGAGAGAGAGAGAGAGAGAGAGAGAGAGAGAGAGAGAGAGAGAGAGAGAGAGAGAGAGAGAGAGAGAGAGAGAGAGAGAGAGAGAGAGAGAGAGAGAGAGAGAGAGTTTGTGTGTGTGGTGTGGTTATTCAGAATTAGTTGACTTGATTTTCTTGGAAAGTTTGATTTTTACCACTCGCAACCTTTGTTACAACTTTTCACAGAGATACACGCATTGGCATTTACATTATACCAAGACTCCAGTTGTTGAACTCAAACCAACAGTAGTTTTCCGTTCTCCATCCCTGTGCATGAACCTGTAGGTCCACTCTGTTAGGCAAGGTGCTGAGGCTTGACGTGGACAACAATGACCACACAGACCCTTACAGCATCCCATCAGATAACCCGTTCCTGGGGGAGAAAGACTCGCTCCCTGAGATCTATGCCTACGGAGTTCGTAACATGTGGCGCTGCTCCATCGACCGCGGCGACCCGGTCACCGGGCAGGGACGTGGACGACTCTTCTGCGGGGATGTGGGACAAAACAAGTTTGAAGAGGTGGACCTCATCTTCAAGGGGGGCAACTACGGCTGGCGAGCGAAGGAGGGCTTCTCCTGCTATGACAACAGGCTGTGTCACAACTCGTCTCTTGGTGAGTGCCCCCCCATGGTGGCCTGGTGGAAGTGCCATGCTGGTTCTCTACAAGGGACTGGTTGATATTCTTTGGGTGGTTGGTAAAACATGTGGGTTTTGGGATTTTTTTTGCTCAAGGGAGGGCTGTGTGTTTTTCTGAGGTGAGTAAATGTAATTTACTCCATCTTCACTGCTTTGCTTTATGACGCCCCCTTACATTGGAGCGCTAACGGAAGAATCCGAGCTGCGTTCACTAGTCTATGTCTAGTAGAAATATACTGTGTTGTACAAACATGCCTCTCCAACAAGTAGAACAGGAATGATATCTGTTCTATTCATGAAATTTCTATATTAGGAAACATTGTGCTATTGTGCCCTTTTAAACACAGTTTTAACAGTCTTCTAGATATGTGTACCGTAGGCACACTTACTAAAATATTATTAGGAATCATTTTGTACTTGGTTTGGCTTTCAAGAGCATGCAACATACAGTAAGTGGCCAAATTTGGAAGACCATGTTGAAGTATCTTTGTCTTAAAATATTTTCCTGACGCATAGCTAGTTAGGTGTGTTAGATTGGAATGGGTCCAAAAACACGCACAAGAGATCGCCCTATTTTATGTTTTTTTATAATATTTAGATCGGGAGTGTAACATTGTCGGGGTTGAAGGAAAGAACCAAAGAGCAAGATAAGTCCAATGACTTTTTTCACCGTACAGGACCTGAAGACTCACCAGCTTGGGGACCTGGGCCTGAGGACTCCCTGGCGGAGTGGGGACCCAGGCTGGAGGACTGGACGCCAGGGCAGGCAGGGTCTGGGCCTGAGCTGGATAGGCAGTGCAGCCCCAACACTGATTACACGTGACCCCCTGAAAAATCCCTTCAGGAAACCAAGGTGGTCTCCCAATTTCAGACTGTTTGCTATTGTATTCTGGCCGTAGAAAGTAGAGGGAAAACTGGGGAAAATAATGGGTCCGGAAATGTAGCCCTTTCCAGGACTTCCCAGTCGATATCCTCCCCCAGCCCAAATGTCAAAGTCCTTCTAGTGGTAAGCATCAATCTCACCTGCCGAGACAGTCAGTGTCATCATCGTGGGTGACTGCCGAATTGGCCCATAAGTAGAGCCGACCACTGCCCTCACACACCTCAGTGCCTCACAGCTCACCCCCATAATCCGGACTGGGAAAGCAAAGAATTTCCGTTCCCCCCATAGTTGGGGGTAGCTGAAATACACCTGAAGACGGACGTATTACTCCCTCATCTCCTCGCACCCCGGATCGTAGCAGGTGCTGGCAGAGCTCTGTCCCAGGACTTGAATAGCTTTAAATCGTCACTGTATCGTGGTCGGTTCTAGCTGGGGGCAAACACCATTTGCCTGGCAACAATATATTATGCCGGCGATACAAACTCAGTTTTTTCTTTTTAGAATAAAATTGCTAGTTTTAATTGCAATAATCATTGTGAATTCATTACAAAGCTAGTGAATTATAACCAAATGCAATTGTATTGTGTGTAAAGAAACAATAAGAGTATGTGATTGCAAAAACAACATTTAACATGTTTTCAATAACAACTTTACATTAAAAACAGAAACAAATATGTTGTACACAGAATTTGAATATATTGTCTGTGTTTCATGTGAAAACAAGATTACATTTGAAAAACATTCACTGGTCTTTTTTATCCAACAATAGACTAATTTTAGCAACATGTGAACATGGACTGATTATTGTAATGAATTACGAGCGCTATTATTATAAAACCAAAAATCTGAGTTTGGGTTGCCGGCACTATATAGTGTTGCCAGGCAAACAGCATTTGCCCCCGGCTAGAACCGGCCCTGCTCTTTATAAACCACAGGCACAGAATAGAAAACCAAAGGTTCATCTGCTTACAAGCAGGTAGTAATATAAGCTTCCGCAGAACCCACGGGAACACACACACAATGCTAAATTGCTAACAATAACCGACAAGTGAAAAGACAATACAGGAATTTAAATAAATGTACATGTACTGATTAATGTAATTCATAACTGCTGTGAACAGCTGAATGACAAACAAGGCAATCCATTGGTGAATGCAGTGGATGAATGAACACTCCAGGTAAAAGAAAAACAAACATGGAGAAGATGGGGAATGGAGCCATCGATTCAGTAGTCTCGCGTGGGTAACAACACAAGGTCTGGTCAGAATGCAGTTTTTTTGTTGCACATTCCGAATTAGAGAAAAAATGTTAAGGTGAGTGTTCTCTTCAGATGAACAACTTTTACAACCAATCACAGTTTTGGGTAGGAGGGGCGGAAACTTCGGCAGGAATTTATTTTTATTTTTTTGTTTATTACTTAATACAAAATCTTACAAATAATAGTAAATAAACATTTTCAGAGAATTTACAAACTCCATACTGAGCAAATAAACTTCAGCAGGAATTTCCCTCAGCTTTTTACAAAGCAGAAATGGAAAGGATCTCTCCCCTGTGTTCTAATTTTCACACAAAGTTGTCCAGTCTATACTGTAGCCATTCAAAGTTGTCTAGTCTATACTGTATACATTCAAAGTTGTCCAGTCTATACTGTAGCCATTCAAAGTTGTCTAGTCTATACTGTATACATTCAAAGTTGTCCAGTCTATACTGTAGCCATTCAAAGATTGCGGAAGTAGCCGTCTGGCTTGTGAGACTACCGATTCAGGCTTTGCCATGGGGGGGGGGGGTGGTGGTGAGATGTGACAGGGAGAGAGTAGCAACCTTTGTAAAAAGACAAGGGTAGGGGTCAAGTGAAATATCTTTTTTTTAAGACTCAGATTTTAACCAGCCTCCCTCCCCTCAATAACTAATGAAAAGTTCCTAAGAGGTTTTATTACAGTTTATTACTTGGTCAAGAGATTTAAGGAGGTTTAATAATTCATTTAAGATGTAAAACTGTGCCTTTTCAAAGATCAAAGTATGAATGTAATATTTTTGTGTCCTCAGATGACATTCTGCCAATTTATGCTTACCCCCACAAA
Organism: Umbra pygmaea; assembly: GCA_016801145.1. Taxonomy (NCBI): domain Eukaryota; kingdom Metazoa; phylum Chordata; class Actinopteri; order Esociformes; family Umbridae; genus Umbra; species Umbra pygmaea. The sequence goes on along the minus strand of JACXGM010011702.1, from coordinate 19,331 downwards.
CTGGGGAAGTCGGTCACTGGAGGCTATATATACCGTGGTTGCCAGATGCCCAATCTCAATGGCCTCTACATTTTCGGGGATTTCATGAGTGGGTGTGTGTTTATACAACATAAATGTATCCAATGTTATACAGATGTAATATGCCTAATATAGCTATTCCTTTAAAAAAAACGAAATACAAACGCAAATATGATGATGTCAATATTGAAAGCTATGGGACTATAACAGACCTGGGTGACTCCTTTTATTCCTTTAGACGCCTGATGTCATTGAAGGAGAATCAAAACACAGGCGAGTGGGATTACAAGGAGATCTGCATGGGGAAAGGACAGACGTGCAGATACCCCAAACTGATCAATAGCTATTACAAATACATCATCTCCTTTGCTGAAGATGAGGCAGGTAACATTGGCAAACATCTTTGCATGCTCTTCTTTCCGTGTGTTTTATTCATATTTATCCATACATGAAAAGTCCATTAGGGAATGCTGCTCCTACATCCATTCAGCATAACCATGGAAAATTAACTGTTTCTCTGTGTGTTTACATGTTGTGGTGCTGCTTTAGAAAAATACAATTCCTTGTTCATGCACAGGAAAGCACCTCCTAAGTGCGTCCTCTTTGGTTTGATGCATTTCCAAAAGCAAACTCATTCTGAATGCCTGACATAAAAGCTGGAGTTGGTTAAAAAGGGTTGTCTTGTTTTCTTCTGACAGTGTTGCATATCTTTGTGCTGGGACTTAGATCGTTGTTTTCTCTCGTTTCTAGGAGAGCTGTACTTCCTGGCAACGGGAGCTCCTAGTGCGTCTGCCAGAGCGGGGGTGATCTATAAGATAGTGGATCCATCTAGGTAAGAAAACAAGGGCCACAGAGTCACAACACACAGGGGCCACTTGGCAGAGTTACAGAACAAACACGTAATGGCCAGATACAATATACTAATGTACAAAGTAAAAGTACTTGGCTGGGTTCAACCATTTTGGGAAGTTCCTAAATTAAACCTAAATATAAAATTAATTGCAGTTTAAAACAAAATACTTACTATAATTAAAACAAATTACTCTAAATTAGGAATTCGCCTAGTCCATAGCACCTTCAAAGACCTACAACATCATCTTGCTGCAGATGGTGTCACTGTGCATTGTTCATCAATTCAGCACACTTTGCACAAGGAGAAGCTGTATGGGAGACTGATGCAGAAGAAGCCTTTTCGTGACTTGAAGTCTTGCAGGCTGCAGACTGATACTATTGGAAAAGTTTTTTTTTTCCGGTCCTGACACTGGAGGCAGCCTGACACTGGAGCCTGCAACGGAAGCAGCCTGCCACGTGAGGTCTGCAGCCAGACCCTCTTGGAGTTTTTTGGTCATAACACGGGGCAATATGCATGGCGGCAAAAAAAAACAGCGTTCCAAGACAAGCACTTGCTACCCACAGTAAAATTTGGTGGAGGTTCCATCATGCTGTGGGACTGTGTGGCCAGTGCCAGTACTGGGAATCTTGTTAAAGTTGAAGGGCACATGGATTCCACTCAATATCAGCAGATACTTGAGAATAAAGTAAACGGAATCAGTCACAAAGTTGAAGTTACGCCGGGGCTGGATATTTCAACAAGACAATGACCCAAAACACTGCTCAAAATTTACTCTGGCATTTATGCAGAGGAACAAGTACAATGTTCTGAAATGGCCATCCCAGTCCCCAGATCTGAATATTATTGTATATCTGTGGGGTGATTTGAAGCGGGCTGTCCATGCAACCATCAAACCCAACTGAACTGGAGATGTTTTGCAAGGAGGAATGGTCCAGCATCCAGACACTCATTGCAGGCTATAGGAAGTGTCTAGAGGCTGTTATTTTTGCTAAAGTAGGCTCATCTAAATATTGATGTGATATTTCTGTTGGAGTGCCCAAATTTATGCACCTGTCTAATTTTATTTTGATGCATATTGCACATTTTCTGTGCTTCCAATAAACCCCATTTCACTACTGAAATATTACTGTGTCCTTCAGTTACTTGATAGATCATAATGAAATTGCTGATCCAAATACCTAATTATTTATAAATAAAAATCATGGATATTGTCAGGGGTGCCTAAACGTTTGCATACAACTGTATCTATGAGACTTTGCTAAAGAATATGTGGCAGAGAAAATATTTTCTATTTCAGAATGAGTCTTCCGTGGATTGAAACCAAACTCCTCATCAGAACTACAAATACTAGTATATTTGCTGCTTTGGCTGCTTGCGTTGGGTTCCTTTTCTGAGGCGCCTCAAAGCTGTGTAGCTCATGTCTGCGTGGTAGCATAACATGCCCATTGTATGGTGACCATGTAGGCCCCATTAGCCTTACAAGTCGTATGACTAAAGATGTAGTGTGATTCCAGAAGCTGATTTGCAATATGAATTTCAGAAACAAATTGCCATGTGGTGTAAACTAAATCTACAACAAGCTTTTTAAATTTCACATGAAAAAAAGGCATCTCATAATTAGATTGATCCTAAACTTAGAAAGTACTGGAATGTATACTTGTTTCAAAGAATCTACAGCCCTAAAGGCCCGGTTTCCAGAGATCAATACGGAACTTTGCTAAGAATGTGGTTACATGTGTCGAACTGTTGATATAAAAGAACAACAAACAAAAACACATTTAGTACACATACGGTTTAAATCCTAGAAACCATGTAAAATCGAAAACATAAAGTACATTCCAACCACAGCTAAAGAACCAAATGTGTTAGCTGGGCTGTGTTTATTCAGTACATCTCCTTCAACTGCGTAATTAGCAAATGCAATTGCACTGTATCACACTAACATGATAACTAAATGCTTAATCTTCTACAATTTAGGTTATGTAATATAACGTGCTTATGATATAATTGTTCCTCATTTGGTTATGATAAAGCATTATTGAAATGATGGCAAATGTGGAAGTTGTCACAAGCAGCTTTGGGATTACTATTTTGTCTGGGGATATTCACTCACTGTCTAGGAGAGCACCTCCAGGCAAGTGCAGCTTCAAACCCACTCTTGTCAAGATAAAGGGCAAGCTGATTCACTTCCACCCAAAGGAGGGTAAGTGACACCACAAACAACTGTCATTAGTCACAGCACCACACATCTCAGTCAGTATGAGTGCTAAACGTTAAACGTTTCCCTCGATCCTCTGTAGAGTTTGTCATCGACAAGAAGCCGACAACCACCGCTGCACCCACCACTGCTGTTAGAACTACAGCTGCTACAACATTCAGCAATCCGCCAACAACCAGACCACCAAACAAAAGGCTGAAGGCTACTGCCAAACGTAAAAGGACAAGGGCGACAGTTAAACCTTCGACAACACGGGATACTGTAAAACCTACTACAATACATTTTAACCCCACCCAAACGCAGCGAAGGCCTACTGGTACCGCTGCACCTGTACTGACCACCTCATTGAGTCAGGCCTTAACAACTAGGCCAGGCTACACCACCACTCCTCCCAGGCAGAGACACTCGTCCCCCCACATCGGATCGATTGTTACCCCAAAGCCCCGACCAATGGTAACGACTGGGGTCAGAAGCTCCTCTTCAAAAACAGCCCCATCCTGGACTCGACCCTCACCACTACCGAATACCACAAACCGGCCACAGAGCACCCCGAGCCCTGTGTACTGGACACCTTCACCAAAGCCCACATCTAAGTCCCAAAGGCCCACCTTAACCATCACAAAGGCCCAGGACAAGTTCTTAAAGGGCCAAGGTGACAAGGTGGACAGCACCACAGAGAACCAGGTCAATAAGAAGCACCAGCGATCCAGACATGGTAAGCAGCGGCGCAGGAGGTACCGGACCGGGTCGGTGCGACTGATCAGTGCAGAGAAGCAGTCGGACCGTGGCCGTGTGGAGATTTACATACGTGGGGAGTGGGGCACTGTGTGTGATGACTTGTTCAACAGCAAAGCGGCTGCAGTAGTGTGCCGGCAGCTAGGCTTCCCTGTAGCCCTGCGCGTGGCCAAGAGGGCAGAGCTCGGGGGTGGCAGCGGGAGTATAATGCTGGATGATGTGGAGTGTGAGGGCACTGAGAGGACGTTACTGGACTGCAAACGGGCAAAGTTGGGCAAGCACAACTGCGCTCATGACGAGGATGTCGGGGTGGTGTGTGGCTACCACCATGATGAGGACGAATAATGAAAATAAGGACGTCTAACTAGGGAATAATGCTTCTTTCCTGTGCAACTTCCTCTATGCTCTTTTCTTCTTTGCACAAACTGTGATATGACATATCTCAGCCCACACCATACTCCCCCACACCATACTCATCTAACCATGTACGTACACACATATACATACAGACTTTACCACAATTAACAGCAATTGTTGAGTGTTAACTACACTATGATTTTATTCTTTCCAGGCAGCGTCCTTTTCTTACCCTCGTTCCAAGACAAATTAATCACTTTACAATGCTGCCCTCTGCTGGGAGTTTAATGGCATAAATCTTATTAAACCCTTTTAATTTTTACCATTCTATCATTGAGATCACAACATTTTAATACTTCCATAGATCTTTTATCTTAATTTTTATTAAAACTTGAGGAAAATGCTGGACATTTTTTGCTTTCGTCATGTTCAAGTACTAGTCAGAACTTGGAAAATCTGAGATGTTTGGCCTGCTGATAGATTCAACGCAGCATGTAGAAAAATACAATGATATCTGAGTTTCCTAGTTTTGACTACCACGTGCATTTGACAGTTGATGTATAAACCATTTTCAAGGTACAGGGTACCTTTCAAGATGAATAAAATGACATTTTAAGCATATTCTGCCTTTTCATTTCATAGACTACCAACATCCAGCCCAATCTGGTGCGCCGGAAGTGCACGTTTTTAAAACGCCTGCACAGTATTATTTTTTCGTCATTTTATCAGTTGATAAGGCAGCTATAAGGACAATGAATGTATTTTAAATGTATTTTAGAATATATATTTGGACCATTTAATATATTTTCTAAATATATGTTTTAATAATGGAATTTCCTTATGAAATGTAGTATTAACAGTAAAAAAATGCATGTAAATATGTAAAGTGTTAGGGAAAAGTATGTAAACACTTTGGAAATTCCCATATTTCTGCACAAATTGGTCATAAAAAGTCACAACAATAGATACAATCTGATTCAACTAGAAACACACAAATCATGGTATTTTTCTTGTATATATTGAATATACCATTTAAACATTCAAAACCTAGGGAGAGGCGTAGCGTTAGGACAGGCAAGGCAGGCAAATGCCTGGGGCCACCAACACTCTAGGGGCCCCCCGAAGGGGGATTCAAAATGGAATCTGCAGAATTGACAGAAGCGCAAAACAAAAATCCCGGAATTCGCAGACTTTCTGCCTAGGGCCCCTTCAGACTATATAATTGCCTCTGCCCCTAGGCTAATAACTCAAACAAAAGAGATCTCAGAAGACCTAGGTTTAAGACATTTTAACTTGCATTTAGTTGGAAAGTGTTAAAAATTATCTCTAAAACCATAATATTTATTAGTCCACAGGAAGACAAATTTTCTATAAACGGAGAAAGTCAGCACCATTCATACTCTCCCAATGAGTGGCCATCCTGCAAAGATGACTGAAAAAGCACAGCACAGAACTCTCAATGAGGTTAAGAAAAGTCTTTAAGTTAACAGAAATCTATTGAACATGCTAACATCGCTGGTGATGAGTCTATGATACGTAAAACACTAAACAAAAAGAGCTCATGGAAGGACACCAAGGAGGAAGCGATGTTTGGAAGGAACACAAAACTTGTGTGAAGAAAAAAACACAAAACACCAACATTTAACCCTCAACCCAACTGTATAGTAATGTGAAGGGGGCTGTATGGGTTGGGGCTGCTTTATTGCCTCAGGGACTGGATAGCTTGCTATCATTGATGTAAACATGAATCCCTAAGTTTATCAAGACTTTTTGTAGGAGAATATAAGTGTCACGTTCATGTGTAGGGTGGATTGGAGAGGAGATCCAAGGCAGGAAAACTGTTATGTTCTTTATTCATGAACTGTCCCAGTAAAACTTGACACTCATGATACGGTACATTAACAGACAACAACGTCTAACTCATTAGGAAATATATAACCACGCTCTAACGTGGCATGGACGCGGTCTCTAATAGTAACCGTACGCCTGACCAACCATACATGTAAGCTATCTATATGACCATAACGTGGGAAGACACAAACTAATTAGATAGCTTATTGTCTGAACAAAATGTAGTTACGTACACAAGCACTCGCTACTGAGAACAGGAAACCCAGATCATCCAACGTAACATTCCAACAATGAACCGCGCCCTCACTTGTTCACCTGGGCATAAATAGAGAGTAAGGAATACCGGCTGCATGTAATGAAACCTAATGAACCACTTATTAACTACTATGCCTGCCTAGAGCACCAGGTGAACAAGGGATGGTGCCACACTCCATTTTCCATACTTAATACCCCATATGAAACCCCATATACACAATTGAACATAAATCTGCAGTGCATACACTGGCCTAAACACAAAAACACCCAAATTAAACGATATATACAAGGAGTCCAATTCTCAGTCTTATGTCTATTCCAGCCCACCTTGGGCTGGATGTGACAATAAACCCATCTGTCCGCCAATTCAACAGAAGTTGAATGATGCACAGTACAACGACCCAAAGTACAGAAGTAAATCAACAGAAATTCTTCCACAGATGACCCTCCAACAAACTCAGATCCACCCAAGGAAGCGGAAACAACCAATGTGGCACGCACCCCTAAGCCACCGTAGGCCCCACCACCACCTCACTCAACCCATACCCCTCCACAAACTTCTCAAACACCCAAACACCTCCAACTTACCTACTACACGCTCCCAGCAATCACCCACATCCACCACCGCCGGATGACCCTCCACACTAACCTTCAAACGTGCCCAGTAAGCCAGTGCCAGTTTATCCCACTGCATACCCAATAGCATCTCCCCTGCATCTACCTGCAAACCCTCCACCGGTTAGGTCCTAAAGGCTCCCAAACATAACCTCAAAGCAGCAGCTTGAACCACATCCAGGACCGACTTAGCAGCAGACCCATACACAAAACACCCATAATCTAAAAGTGACCTAAACAGTGCCTGATACATACATAACAAAGTGTGTCACTGTGCTCCTTAATCATGATCCACCACCGCCCGCGTGAGATACAAAGCCCTCCTACACCTCACACCTACATACTTCATATGAATCCTCCATGTCAACTTCTCATCAAACCACACACCCAGGTACTAGAACTCCGACACCCAGTGCAGTATTTCAAACCAACGGTCCCGTGAAACGAAACCATTGCGAAGATGTCCATGTGATAAAATGAAGCTTCGGACGTCATTGGCTACGTGATAATGAAACTGCGGCTTTGTACCAAGACACCGTATTCTTACTGCATTATATCATTTACAGTGTGAAAATAATGAAAGCTCATGGTCGTTGGAACCCCTTTCAAATCAAGAATTACAATATTGCCAATTGTGCTAAAGGTTGGTCAGATGGAAATCATGACATCAAACGTGAAATTAGACAAAAAAAATCACACAACACAGTATGCTCTATGCTGCGCCACCTGTCAGCTGGAAAAAGGTTGAATAGTCAGTATACATCAGTGTCCTGCAGATGTCAGCACTATCAATGTTTTGAATTACAAAAATCACATGATGTCATGAAGCTTCTGAGATAATTGTCATACATGAGACAGTTAAAACCAATGTTTTGGTTTTAGTAAAATGTCTTTATTTTCAGTTATATATTTGTGCCAATTAGGCCAGAATTCATGTCAGTCATGGGCTATGGACTGGCCTACAGGGTTACATAAGCATCTATACTGAAAACCAATTCTATACCATTCATATGTACCAATATTATCTCATGCTTGATTCTCTAGCCACCTTCTTATGTGGTCAGATGATCTGTTCTCTATTTTCTTTTGCACATCCTTAAATATTTTTTTGTTTGTTCTTTTTTTCTATTGCATTGTTGGAGTAGCCTGGAAAAATCCAGACCCAAATCCGGAGGATTAAGTGTCTGGCATCGAGTAATGAAAATGACCCAACTCGAGGAGCGGCACCAAGCGTGCATTTTAAAATCTCACTGTACGCAATTGGACAACACTACGACCAATCACCGGTGGGTTTTCGCTGAGCCCCTATGGCTAAGCCCCATACATTTAGCTACCAGCTTAAACCCTTGCTGTATCCGTTCGGCAAAACAGCAAAAACGTCCTTCTTAAAAAGGAACGATTCGAGCGCCGTCTTCTGATCCTCTTTTAGACAAAAAGCCAAGTCTAACTTGTTCATTGTAGCAGCCAAAGCCGTTTCAAACAACTGGTGTTCATCCATAGCGATCTTATAATGTTTACTAATGGTAAATGGTAAATGGACTGCATTTATATAGCGCTTTTTCTGACCAACAATGGCCACCAAAGCGCTTTACATTGCCTCACACTCACCCATTCATTCACACATTCATACACTGACGGTGTAATGACTTCGAGGTCGCAGCGCTGTCGTCATCTGTTTAACACGCCTCTGGCCCGCCTATATCAGATACACCAATGTGATTGGTGCAGCTCGGCTACAAGTTAATGAGCAGCATTACTCGGTCCCAGAGTAACTCGCTGAGCAAATTCAAATTGTGCTCTTGCGAGAACTCTGGATTTCCAGGGTATTGTTGGAGTTGGATCCAGGGCACAACATTTTAACTGTACATGCAATAACCCCTGCTCACTCAAACTACAAATTCACAATGATCTCTCAAATGACTTACAGGGGTAGGCCACTCCGGTCCTGGAGGGCCGAAACACTTCAGATTTTTTTTATTTAATCGCAATCACCTGCTTTCCCAGGTATAAACCAGTCCCTTATTAGAAAGAGAAACCAAAAATCAGAAGTGTTTCGGCCCTCCAGGACCCGAGTTGCCTACCCCTGATACTCTCTTAAAAACCTACTTGCATGCTTGTCTTAAACTCCTACTCACAGCTTTTAAGTTTAATGGATTTCATTCTGCTTTTATTAATCAAGTATGGTCGTGAAGTGTCTAATTTTTTCAAACTGAAGCATTTCAACAACTGTCAAATGGTTTGGTGACGTCAGAAGCTTCCAAAGTCATCAATGACGTGATATTTCGTCTTTGATACAAGCATTGGCACGTTGTGTCAAATCAGTGTGCTTTGAAAATTGTTTCGGAGCTTTATCAATCGTCCCAAGTCACTAGGATTTTTCCAACCATCTATAGGGTTAACAGAATATTTGTTGCCAGTTCGATTCCCAACTGAGCCAAATGTTGTTGTGTCCTTGGGCAAGACACTTTACCCTAATTGCTCCCAGGTCGTTGCTGTAAATAAGAAATTGTTCTTAGTCAACTTACCTGGTTAAATAAAGGTTAAATAAAACAATATATATATGGTTAAAAATAGTGAAAATATCCAGTGACTGGCAGTTCTCGGGTGAAAATGCCATGTTGGTAGCAGAGCTCAGAGGTGACTGGCCAGACTGGTTCGAGCTGATACAAAAGCAACAGTAACTCAAATAACCACTTGTTACAAACAAATTATGCAGAAGAGAATCTCTGAAAGCACAACATGTTGAACCTTCAAGCAGATGGAATACAGCTGCAGAAGACCACACTGGGTGTCACTCCTGTCAGCTAACAACAGGAAACTAAACCTACAATTTGCATGGGCCCACCATAATTGACCTGTCGCTAAGCAGAAATCGAGACTCATCACTTTGTTGAATTTTTGTCATGAGGAATTAAGGCAGATCTGAAGGCGCAAAGTGTACCTATTAAAGTGGCTGGTGAGTGTATATTTGCACTGTATTTAAGTTAATATTATTTACCTAATATTCTCAAAATTGATACCATGTACTCATTTTGTACTATTTGTTCATTATTAATTAACTACTATGTTCTGTTTTCAAAAGTATAGTTATTGATAACATGTTTCTATGCTCAGCAGTAGTTATACATTTAATATTGATGACATAAAGCATAAATACCACTTCTGCCATTTGTTCCTTTTGTTTCTGGTTTAGAATAGGTCCCAGGTAAAATGGCTGAGAAAATTGCTCCATTCTGATGAATAGGGGCTTTTTGACATCACCTTATTGGAAGGCCAGTAGGGGGCACTCTTCCCTCTGGTCTAAAGATCTTTCCCAATGCCCCAGGGCAGTGATGGGGACATCTGCCCTGCATAGGGTGCCGTCTTTCGGATGGGACGTTAAACGGGTGTTCTGACTCTCTGTGGTCATTTAAAATCCCATGGCACTTAATCGTAAGAGTAGGGGTGTTAACCCCGGTGTCATGGCCAAATTCTCAACCAGGCCTCTCACTTCAATCATGGCCACCTAATAATCCCCCTCCTTCCTAAATGGCATATATATGACTACTCCACTCTCCAGCTGATAGCTGATGTGTGGGGAGCGATCACCCTAGTGGGTGCTACACATTGGTGGTGGATGAGGTGGGCTTTCCCCCTCACTGTGTAAAGCGCTTTGGGTTCCTTGGAAGAAAAGCGCTATATAAGTTGAATGCATTATTATTATTATCTAGCGATTTATATTTATGTTACAAACTATTTTAGATGCATTAAGCAATACCGCAAAAGTGATGAAATGTCCGTCACATTTAGAACAAATTAAACAATGCATTGAAACAATTCCAGACTATCGTATTCCAACAGAATAATTTACATTTTTCCTGGTAAATAGGAATGTCCTATATATTAGGCACGCTGCGGAGGGTGATGAATCTCTGATGTAATCTTATTCCTGATACATCCGTCCAAATACGGAAGAGAATTGGCTGGGACAACAAACGGTTGGCCATCTTTGCCAGTCTCAAGTTGTTATAGGAGGCTATCTTTATTGAAACCTCCGTGGGTCAATGGTTTAGCTACATATACTAATCATTTATTTAAATGGACTACACAGCACCCCAAAGTGGGTTCAGACAGCGTAAGTTACGTACGTTGATCAAAGTATGGGTAAGACGTATTGCCTTTTTTGGCCTATAAATCCTTAGTATGCTAGTTATCTAGCTAAGTAGCTAACCGGCATGCTAATAACAGCCAGCTAATGTTAACCTAGCTAGTTAGCCGGCTGCACCATGTACATAAAACCGTGCTAACCATGCATGTATATATTGTAATTGCTATACTCGTCTATACATAACCAACTTGTCTATGTTTTCTCACACCTAACATCTACGTTCTTTCGTTATCAAAAGGTAACGACATACTTCCTTCATACGACGTTGACGTGGTTAGTTAGCATTAGCTAACATGATGGTACAGTTAAGTCTCCAGAGCGACTGGTGTTCTCTTTTTGATGTCGCCATGTACTGTAGTCTTGTTCATTTCATTTAAGTCATTGTATTCGGGTTTGTCTAATAAATACATTTTTATTCTTAACTATATAGCCAAATTATGCATTTAAAGGCTAAGTCAAACAAACGGGGACTTATCGGCCCAGCCAGGTTGAGGTGACACCGAAATACTGGATATATATCCATATGTTGAACTGTACCTACTATTTTAGATATGTGTTCATATAACATTTTTAACCTATCTTCATCTTCCAAAAATATTTCATAAAGGAAAGGCAGGAGATCAAGGCAACTGTGTTGTATCTAGGATAAAGCTAAAAGGAACAGTCCCTCAGGAACGTCATACTGGAAAACACAGCTGGCTGACTGCAACCTTAACTGCAAAATTCTTGATGGTGCATAGACACATATACAGTGTCTCACAAAAGTGATTACACAACCTCACATTTTTGTAAATATGATTATACATTTTAATGTGACAACACTGAAGAAATGACACTATGCCACAATGTAAAGCGTGTGTGTGTGTGTGTGTGTGTGTGTGTGTGTGTGTGTGTGTGTGTGTGTGTGTGTGTGTGTGTGTGTGTGTGGCATGTATAACAGTGTAAATTTGCTGTCTCCACAAAATAACACACAACCATTAAGGTCTAAACAGTTCTCACCTTTGTTGCCAGCGGTTGTGGCTGTGTGTTGAGTTATTCTGAGGGGACAGCAAATGTACACTGTTATACAAGCTGTATACAGGTCCTTCTCAAGAAATTAGCATATTGTGATAAAGTTAATTATTTTCCATAATGTAATGATAAAAATGTAACTTACATATATTTTAGATTCATTGCACACCAACTGAAATATTTCAGGTCATTTATTGTTTTAATACTGAGGATTTTGGCATACAGCTCATGAAAACCCAAAATTCCTATCTCAAATAATTAGCATATCATGAAAAGGGTCTCTAAACGAGCTATTAACCTAATCATCTGAATCAACTAATTAACTCTAAACACCTGCAAAAGATTCCTGAGGCTTTTAAAAACTCCCAGTCTGTTTCATTACTCAAAACCGCAATCATGGGTAAGACTGCCGACCTGACTGCTGTCCAGAAGGCCATCATTGACACCCTC
>JACXGM010011701.1:0-24765 GCA_016801145.1 Umbra pygmaea | reverse complement strand
CACACACACACACACACACACACACACACAAAAATATACAGAGTATGGAGATGGGTGGAGAAATATACAGAGGATGGGGATAGATGGAAAAATATACAGATGATGGAGACAGGTGGAAATATTTACAGATGTAGACGGGTAGAGAAATATATAGAGAAAAAAGATGACAGGGAATATTTACAGATGGTGACGGGTGGAGAAATATACAGATGATGACGACGGGTGGAAAAATATACAGATGATGGAGACCGGAGGAAAAATGTACAGAGGATGGATACAGGTGGAGAAATACAAAGGATAGAGATGGGTAGAGAAATATACAGAGGATGGAGACAAGTAGAAAAATATGCAGAGGATGGAGAGGTTTAGAAAGATATACAGAGGATGGAGACGGGTGAAAAATATACAAAGGATAAAGATGGGTAGACAAACATACAGAGGATGGAGATGAGTAGAAAAATATACAGAAGATGGAGATGGGTGGAAAAATATACAGAGGATGGAGATGGGTGGAGAAATCTACAGCGGATGAAGACGGGTGGACAATATACAGAAGATGGAGATGGGTGGAGAAATATACAGAGGATAGCGACGGGTGGAAAATATACAATGGGTGGAAACAAGTAGAGAAATAGAAAGAGGATGTAGATGGGTGGACAAATATACAGAGGATGGAGACGGGTGGAAATATATACAGAGGATGGAGACCGGTGGAAATGGGTGGAAAAATAGAAAGAGGATGGAGACTGGTGGAAAAATATACAGAGGATGGAGACATTTGGAAAAATATACAGAAGATAGAGACGGGTGGAAAAATATACAGAGGATGGAGATGGGTGGAGAAATATACAGATGGAGATGGATGGAAAAATAGGAAGAGGAGGGAGCAGGTGTAAAAATATACAGATGGGGACGGGTTGATAAATATCCAGAGGATGAAGACAGGTGGAAAAGTATACAAAGGATGGAAATGGGTGGAAAAATATACAGATGATGAAGACAGGTGGAAAAATATACAGACGATAGAGACGGGTGGAAAAATATACAGAAGATACAGACGGGTGGAAAAATATACAGAAGATACATACGGGTGAAAAAATATACAGAGGATGGAGATGGGTGGAAAAATATATAGAATATGGAGATGGGTGGAAAAATATACAGAGGATGTAGACGGGTGGAGAAATATATAGAAGATGGAGACGGGTGGAAAAATATACAGAGGATGGAGACGGGTGGAGAAATATACAGAGGATGGAGACGGGTGGATAAATATATAGAAGATGGAGACGGGTGGAAAAATATACAGAGGATGGAGACGGGTGGAGAAATATACAGAATGAGACAAATGAATAAATAGGAAGAGGATGGAGACAGGTGGAAAAATATACAGAGGATGGAGACGGGTGGAAAAATATACAGAGACTGGAGACAGGTGGAGAAATATACAGATGATGGAGACAGGTGGAGAAATATATAAATGATGGAGACAGGTGGAGAAATATACAGAGGATGGAGACAGGTGGATAATTAAATGAATGGGTGTAGAAATAAACAGAGGAAAGTGGGAGGGCTCTGGGGCCAGCTTAAAGTGAGAGGCTGACGGAGCAGTGGAGAGAGAAATGGAGAGTAAGAGGGTGAGGGGGCTGGGGATAGCTTGGAGCCAAGAGCATGGATGTGTTTGTGTGTGTCTGTGTAGTAGCATGTTGAGGATGTACTAATAGGCTTTGTTTTTCTATGGCTTCTGATTGGATGCCCCGCTTTGGAGTGAGTGGGTTGAAACCCAAGCTCCTGCGAGGATCAGCCTATCCTTGAGTGACTGCATCGTCAAGCCCCATACAAATCTAAAAAGGCATCATGGAGATGGCTTTTTACTCCACTACGCTGCCCCCAGTGGAGTGTGTGAGTAACTGCGGTGCCTGCAAGCGGAGAGGGGAGATAGCAAATGAGTAGGAGAAGGTGAGGGGAAGCTGGAGTGTTTGTGTGAGAGCCAGGTCCGTGTGTACACATGGCGTCCCCACAAAGATAGTAACTCCTTTTGAATCGGTCCCTATTATGTTTGTTTTGCTGACTAGCTCTAAGAAAAGGGCTATTTACAGCTTAGGGATTAGGTTTAAGCTAAAATGTACAATGGGTGTAATGTTAGTTAGTTTGTGCCAGCGTTTGGTGTAGCGGTCTAAGCTCCTGAATCTGGACCATACCTGGGGTTAGTTTTAGGCATCACTGGTTAGTTTAGGGAGAAGGTGCTGTAGTACATTACAGTTGTGTGTTGCAGGGTCCCAGAACAGATGGTACACTTTTTCCCTAGAGGGTAAAATAATATAGAGGACAATTCAGCCCATATCTGTGCCTCCTGCTCTTCCCTTATCAACTCCTTTCATCCTGCTTTTTCTTGCCAATCTTTTCTCCTCTTGGCAGGTTCCACACCTACATCGACTCCTCCTCGTTTTTCAGACCATTCCCATCTCCTTCTTCACACCTACTTCCATTCCTCCCCCTACTCGCCCTTCCTCTCTTCTCCTCTTCCTCCTTTCCTCAGTAACCAGCCGAGTGTGTTTGGGGAGAAACAGGGCGTGTTGGGTTTGGCTCCACAGTGAAGTGAACAGTGTCCTCTTTGCCCGACTGTGTAATTATCTGGGAGCTGTCGTGGCTGATTGGAGAGAAGAGAAGCTGGTGCCTCAAGTGGATTTGGCCTGGCTCTCTATCGTTTCCCTCTCTCACACAGACACATGCACATGTACACACATAAATACTTTTAGCCAATAACATGTACAACTAAAGAATGACTTAAAATAACATATGTTCAAGGTTTCTATTTGTAAGGGCACTTAGGAGGGCAGATAAAATTTTCTCTACAAAGCAAGGCTGTCCGTTAACACCGACACAGCTCTAACAACCTAATGCACTTGACTTATGCAGGCCTGAAATCTTAAGCCACATACTTTTAGCCTACAAAATGATGGACCTATATTAATCACATTTAGGTAGGGAATTGTGAAGTCTCGTATCCATTATTGACTAAATCCATTAGCAACCTAATCATTATTCTGTCTCACTAACCCCAATTGTTGTTTTTACAGAAAACATACATTTAAATAATCTTTTTTTATAATCACTTCTCTATGTGGAAACTAGGTGAATTTTCAGCTACAACAGTTTATATTCAAACTGAATTATCTCAATACAGGAAGCTAAAACATTTTTGTAATGGATATTTGGTTTCTGAATAGAAATTGATGCAACAAAAAATATCTACCAAATTTTTCATTTTATTTTAGATAGATACCAAATTTAAATTAAAATTGGGATGATCTGCGTAGATTTTTAGAAACCAATAAATTACTTGTTTTCACTTGGGGGTTTTTCACTTGCCTCAAACCTGACCGGTCTCAGGTGTAGGTGTGACAAGTGTTTCTAAATCAGAGTCACTTAATTGAGGATGATGTTACTTTACATGAGGTGTTCTTACATTTGATCATACAGTGCATCCGGAAAGTATTCACAGCGCTTCACTTCCAAATTTTGTTATGTTACACCCAATACAAAACAGATTAAATTAATTATTTCCCTAAAAATTCTACAAACAAAACCCCATATTGACAATGTGAAAGAAATCTTAGCACATTTAGAAAAAAAGCACATGCACATAAGTATTCACAGCTTCTGCTCAATACATTATTAAAGCACCTTTGGCAGCGATTACAGCCTCAAGTCTTTTTGAGTATGATGCTACAAGCTTGGCACACACATTTTTCGGCAGTTTGTCCCATTCTTCTTTGCAGGACCTCTCAAGCTTCAGTGCACAGATTCAGTGCACAGCCATTTTCAGATCTCTCTAGAGATGTTCAATTGGGTTCAAGTCTGGGCTCTGGCTGGGCCTCTCAAGGACATTCACAGAGTTGTCCTGTAGCCACTCATTTGTTATCTTGGCTGTGTGCCGTTTTCCTGTTGGAAGATGAACCTTCGCCCCAGTCTGAGCTCCAGAGTGCTCTGGAGCAGGTTTTCAGCAAAGACGTCTCTGTACATTGCTGCATTCATCGTTCCCCCAATCCTGACTAGTCTCCCAGTTCCTACCACTGAAAAACATGCCCACAGCATGATGCTGCCACCACCATGCTTCACTGTAGGGATGGTATTAGCCAGTTGATGAGCGATGCCTGGTTTCCTCCATTCAGGGCATAGAGTTCAATCTTTGTTTCATCAGACGAGATAGTTTTTTTCTCATGGTCTGAGGGTCCTTTAGGTACCTTTTGGCAAACTCCAGGCAGGCTCTCATGTACCTTTTACTGAGGAGTGGCTTCCGTCTAGCCGTTCTACTATACATGCCTGATTGGTGGAGTGCTGCAGAGACGGTTGTTCTTCTGGAAGGTTCTTCTCTCTCCACAGAGAAACGCTGAAACTCAGAGTGACCATTGGGTTCTTGTTCACCTCCCTGACTAAAGTCCTTTTCCCCTGGACATTTACTTTGGCCGGGCGGCCAGCTCAAGTCAGAGTCCTGGTGGTTCCAAACTTCTTCCATTTACAGATGATGGAGCCCACTCAATGCTGCAGATATTTTTCTGTATTCTTCCCCTGATCTGTGCCTCAATACAATCCTGTCTCAGAGGTCTTCAAACTATTTCTTGGTTTGTGCTCTGACATGCACTGTTAACTGTGGGACCTTATATAGACGTGTGTGCCTTTTCAAATCATGTCCAATCAACTGAATTGACCACAGGTGGACACCAATCAGGTTATGGAAACATCTCAAGGATGTTCAGTGGACACAAGATGCATCTGAGCTCAATTTTGTGTGTCATGCAAAGGCTGTGAATCCTTACGTACTGTACATGTGCTTTTTTCATCTTTTATTTTCTATTTTTTTATAAATTTGCTAAGATTTCAAACACACTTTATTATGGGATATTGTTTGTAGAATTCTGAGGAAAATAATGAATTGTATCCATTTCAGAATAAAGGTGTAACATAAAAAGTTATTGTTAAACAAAAGAAAGACTCATTCCTCTAAAAAAGTGTTTCTCCTTACAGTTATTGGGACATAGTTACCCAAAGTTGTTTTTTCCCCCCACTTGGTATATACCCGTGATTTCTTTGCCCTCACAAGTATATGTTACACATAGACACATTCACAAACACACTTAAAAGTGCCCCCAGGACAATCCCCTGCTTTGTGAAAGGATTATGCCCAATTTATGCATGGAAAACCTTTTTTTTCTTTTGCCTGTAAGCAATTGAGTGTGTACACTCCTCAACAAACAGCCAAACCACTAAAACACTGCCAATGAAGCACACTGCTTACATGTTCACTTTAGACAAGTATACAGTGCCTATAGAAAATCATCATACAAAGTCAAAATCCTTACCTTTCGTCACATTACACCCTGGAAATTTAAATAAATGTAATCTTACTTTTGCCATCTGTACACATTATAACCCTCGACATCAAAGTGAAAGTAGCATTTTTAAAAATTCTGAACAAGTAGTAAAATTAGTGAAACCTGGTTTGGATAAGTGATCAGCCCCTTAGAGTAACTATTATAAACTTTCCAGATCACACAGCATGCTAATTGCCCACCACCTGACATCAATTGTACTGGTTTTGATTACTTTGTAAAGTGGCTGTTCCATAATGAGGCCAGTACTAGTAGTGTGTGGCAACACAAAGAATATGCCATGATTGGAATGGCACTTTCAAAAGGGCTCCAGGTCAAAGTTGTGGAAAGGCACAAATTAGAAGGATACAAACAGGTTTCAGATACTTTAACTATCCCTCTGAGTACCTTACAGAGTATTATTAAGAAGTGGAAAGCATATGGCACCACCAACACCTTGCCTAGATCGGGCCGTCTCTCCAAACTGGATGAGAGAGCGAGGAGGCCATTGCTCAGGTTAGCAACCAAGAGGCCAATGGCAACTTTGAAAAAAGAAGCCTCTTTTTTTGCGCTTTGCAAAAAAACACTTTGAAGATTCGATTGCCGTGTGGCAAAATCTTTTATGGTCAGATAAGCCCAAGATTGAACTTCATGGACTGAACTGCAAGCGTAATGTTTAGGGACTAAAACACCAAACACACCACTCAAAACACACCATACCTACTGTGAAGCATGATGGTGGTAAAATTATGTTGTGGGGGTGTTTCTCTTCAGCGGGGACTGGGCAGTTAGGATTGAAGGGAAAATGGATGCTGCAAAGTATACCCACATTCTCGAGGAACTCCTGCAGCCCTCTGCTAGACAGCTGAAGATTGGCAGGTGGTTACCTTCCAGCACGACAACAACCCTAAACACACCACCAAATAAACGATGATGTGGTGTAAGGATAGGAAGGTGAATGTTCTTTTGTGGCAAAATCAGAGCCCTGACCTGAATTCATGAAAATGTGTGGACGGATAAATACAGCAGTCAATTGCCACTCACCACAAAATTTTACTGAACTTGAACAATTCTGCAACGAAGAATTGTCAGATATTCTCCCATGTAGGTGTGCAAAGCTAATAGAGACATATCCAAAAAATCTGATGGCTGTAGTTAAAGCAAAAGGTGGCTCTACGAAATATAAATATACACTGCTCAAAAAAATAAAGGGAACACTAAGATAACACATCCTAGATCTGAATAAATGAACTAATCGTATGAAATTCTTTCGTCTTTACACAGTTGATTGTGCTGACAACAAAATCACACAAAAATTATCAATGGAAATCAAATTTATCAACCCATGTAGGTCTGGATATGGAGTCACACTCAAAATGAAAGTGGAAAACCACACTACAGGCTGATCCAACTTTGATGTAATGTCTTTAAAACAAGTCAAAATGAGGCTCAGTAGGGTGTGTGGCCTTCACGTGCCCATATGACCTCCCTACAATGCCTGGGCATGCTCCTGATGAGGTGGCGGATGGTCTCCTGAGGGATGTCCTCCCAGACCTGGACTAAAGCATCCTCCCAGACCTGGACTAAAGCATCCGCCAACTTCTGGACGTCTGGTCCAACGTGGCGTTAGTGGATGGAGCGAGACATGATGTCCCAGATGTGCTCAATCGGATTCAGGTCTGGGGAATGGGTGGGCCAGTTCATAGCATCACTCAGAACGGTCTCCACGGCATCTCCAGACTCTGTCACGTGTCACATGTGCTCAGTGTTAATCTGCTTTCATCTGGGAAGAGCACAGAGCGCCAGACGAATTTGCCAATCTTGGTGTTCTCTGGCAAATGCCAATCGTCATGCATGGTGTTGGGCTGTAAGCACAACCGCCACTTGTGGACGTCGGACCCTCATACCACCCTCATTGAGTCTGTTTCTGACCGTTTGATTAGAAACATGCACATTGGTGGCCTGCTGGACGTCATTTTGCAGGGCTCTGGCAGTTCTCCTCGTGCTCCTCCTTGCACAAAGTTGGAGGTAGCGGTCCTGCTGCTGGGTTGTTGCCCTCCTACGGCCTCCTCCACGTCTCCTGATGTACTGGCCTGTCTCCTGGTAGCGCCTCCATGCTCTGGACACTATGCTGACAGACACAGCAAACCTTCTTGCCAATGCTCACATTGATGTGACATCCTGGATGAGCTGCACTACCTGAGCCACTTGTGTGGGTTGTAGACTGCGTCTCATGCTACCACTAGAGTGAAAGCACCGCCAGCATTCAAAAGTGACCAAAACATCAGTCAGAAAGCATAGGAACTGAGAATTAGTCTGTGGTCACCACCTGCAGAACCACTCCTTTATTGGGGGTGTCTTGCTAATTGCCTTTAATTTCCACCTGTTTTCTGTTCCATTTGTACAACAGCATGTGAAATTGATTGTCAATCAGCGTTGCTTCCTGAGTTGACAGTGTGATTTCACAGAAGTGTGATGGACTTGGAGTTACATTGTGTTGTTTAAGTGTTCACTTTATTTTTTGGAGCAGTGTATATATGAAAAACGACTGATCACTTTTCGAACTGTGATATTCTATTATTAATATATTTACGTTTCTGAACTGTTGCCTTTTATGTTATTTGAATGTTGTATGGCAGAATGTGTAAATTAGCCTGGAACAAATGTTTTTTTTATGGGATTTGATTTCAGGCTTTTAGACAAAATGTGACTATTTCAAAGGGGTATGATGATTTACTACAACCACTGTAGATATCTGCAGTTACATTGTGTCTATCAATGGGTGAGTCGAGATTCACTTTGTTGATGCCTAATTTTTCCATGTTGATGCCTAATTTTTCTTCTAGAAAATGCTAGCTAATGCTAGGTACACAGTGTGTGGTTGTCTAGTGGCTAGTGCTAATGTTGCTAATGATTAATGCTAGATGATGGCTAATGTCTCTTGGTTACTAGTTGATAGTGCTACGCTAGCAGATTGCTATTGCTAGCAGACAGCCATATAGCCACATCTGAGTCATTTAAGGTCAGCAATATAATGAATGTGCCTGTGTTCTCAGACATTACTATTGTGGAGTGTTCCCCAGGGGTGTTACAGGGGTTGAAGGGGTTATGCGGTGGGGGCTGTGTTTTTGGCAGGGTAACAGGGTTAAAGGGAGCTCATTTCACGCCTTTTTATTTGCACTAGTCCCAAGAGAGATAGACACTCAATAAGCATTATCAACTCCACCAGCTGGTACACACACACAGACACACAGACACACAGACACACAGACACACAGACACACAGACACACAGACACACAGACACACACACACACACACACACACACACACACACACACACACACACACACACACACACACACACACACACACACATACACACACACACAGACACACAGACACAAACACACACACGCGCACACACGCACGCACGCGCATACAGAGATCTCATTGTTAAATCTGAAGGGCTATTAAGTGCAATGTGCTTGAGAGATAATATGCTAAAATGTGTGCATGTGTGGCATCTGTTCGGAGAAGTCTGTATCGATAACAATAATGGTGTTGAGGACACTGATGACTCTGACAGTGACAACGGTAATGATGACTGATGACACTGATGATGATGCTGACATTGACGAAGACGACGTTGGGTGTGGTGATGACGATGACCTCGATGATGACGTTCTCTGTCCTCCATCTCCCCGGCAGGTGCACCGACGGTCGGCCGAGAGGCTGCGTGACCTCTGCTGTGCCAACAGGGGGACCTTCATCAAGCTGGGCCAGCACCTGGGAGCCCTGGACTACCTCCTACCTGAGGAGTACACCTCCACACTCAAGGTCCTACACAGCAGAGCGCCACAGAGCTCTATGGACGACATCCAGGCGGTTATCAGAGAAGACCTAGGGAAAGAGGTAGGCTGTTGGGGGTGAGCGTGCTGTTTAAAGCTAGTGATGATGGGTGTCAGTTCGTTTTCTTCAGCTCTGTTATTTGCAACAGTGTTTCAATGAAGCCTCAATGCCAATCATGCAGCGATTAAGATGTTGTGTGTGACTAACGCATTTCAGTTCATTACTGTAGCTTGAAATCAATGAGGTTTTATAAATGCAGGATTTATATGGCGAGACGGACCATTGCTTAAGTTGGGTCAAAATTGGGCCAGTGTTGTTGGGAGAGAATGTGTGGGAACTAACTAGCTAATGGACAGAGAGTAAACCGTAATCCCATTTCACTTCAGCGTGGAGAACTATAAGCACATGTTACAATTCTTTGTAAATCAGGCTGGTATATCAGGCACTTGGGAAACATCTTAGGTCTGGAAGCTCATTTGTTGGTTTCAAACAGCATTTTGGTTACATGGTCTTGTTTTTGCTATGACAGGCTTTTAGACTTTGGCTGAGACAAGATAATTGCTTTGCTATTTCTGTACAACTTTCCTCTGTCCCTCTGTCAACGTCCTGTTTTCTTCGTGTATGTTAGCTGAAGATGGTCATGTCGTGGTTAGTTGGTTTCACTGCAGCAGCCAAATTATTCCCCTTGTCCTTATTTTTTCTTAAAGTCTCTACTATCTTTTCCATCCTTTACGCTCTCTCTCCCCTTTTTCTCTTCCTCACATCTGTTTATGTCTGAGAAGTTTAAGTTGGAAGTCAAAGCTGCGTTCCCACTGGCTCTATTTAGATAAGGCCTTTATTGATAGTGCAGACAGGTGCAGCTAGGAGGCACAAACCTCGCTGTCTCTCTCACAGAGAAATGCTGATCCTGGACCTGCTTTGACAAACAGAGTTAAGCATACACTGAGGAGGTTTGAGGTAGTCTCTGTACATTATTGCTCGCTCTCTCTCTTGATCAGCAAAATGCTGATCCTCGACCTGTTCTTAGAGATACTGGATCTAGTCTTCCACAAAAACCTACTTTGGTAAATATTTTATTCATTATAAATGATTCATTAAAGGAAGCATTAACAGGAGAACACATCAGATGTTGAGTAGAGAAGGTGGTTATGGCGAATTATCATCCAAATGAATGAGGAGTATGCATTTGATCCTGGGATGACTTCATTCAAAATACAACTGCTCTACACTGTAGCAGACTTCTGCTCCACATTAAAGGCTGCTAATTTGACTGTATTTGTTCTGAAATGAAGTGAATTGCGTTTGCTACAGAGTAGACTATACAATACATGACTTAAAGGAGGCTTCTCTTTTATATCTGACAGATTTCAGCTTGCTTTAGCTGTGTTCTGTTGTCAATAAGCATTCATTGTGAAGTACGATTCTAGTCTTTTCTATTACAAGTTATTGCTAATTAGAAAATGCCTTCAGCATTTTGTCTGTCCCTTGTCTTTTTTTTTCTTCTTGTGTTGTTAGAAAAGTTTAAAATCAGTTTTTATAGATTTCGCTTTGCAATTTGTGTGGGTGCGCTGCGCCGTATATAACTTTGTCTCTATTTCCAGCCAGCATAGGAACTCATATCGGGTCTAGGCTATTTTTTTTACCTAAATTTCTTATCATCATTCAGTGCCTCTAAGGAGATTATGGTTGTACCAGCAGCACGGCGTGACATCCAAACACACACTCTCTCTTGTTATTATTCACTAACACACATACATTTCCGGTTGTGGAGTATGTGTGAATTATCACTTTTTTATACAGGATGGGGAATTGCCAATGTGATGAATTTGTAAGGCCAAACTTGTTTTCTATTTTGCATGGTTGTGGTCAACATGATAGAACATTAGGCATTTTTGCTTTTGACCAGATTTAAAGTTCTGGAACAAGAGTTAGGGCATTACACGTAGCTACACAGGACATCACATGATGGGGCAGTGTTTGCAATAAGTTCCGACTCTTGGGGGGTTTCCTCAAGCCGGAAAAAATATATAATTTTATGGGAGGTCCCTGGTGAGTTATGGAGGATCCCAGATTACCCAGATTCCCCTCACTTTGAAACCTGGAAGGGGACCATTTAACTAATGGCTTGGTTGGCTGTCCCAGGAAAAGAAAAGATTAAACACCCCTGTTTAAAAGTACAATATGTAATATCAATCAAAACAATAACAAAATACATACTTTGCATTAAAAGCAAACATCACTATACATATATTATATATATATTTCTTAGTTGTGTACTTACATTATCCTAAATGTTTCCACCAACTTTCAAATCCAGAGAAATTTGTAATATAATTCGAAGACACGGGACGTTTCATTTTGTCGCCCGTAAATGGCGTCATATAACCTGTGACTGCTCTAGTTGTTATAAGATCCAGGGAGCCGCCAAACATAATGTGAATAAAGTTATAATTTTTTAACAATATATTACTTTGTCAGTGAACATTTTTTCTGCCAGAGACACTAGATTTGAAGGTTGTTATTGACGACGATAACAAAACCCATGATCCCACGCAACCTCCCGACGTCATCCAAGGACATCTTTTGCTATTGTTTTGATTGAGAGCCCCCTGGCGGCCAAAAATTACATATTGCACGTTTAAGACAACTAAATGTTTTTGCTCCTGGTTGAGTCTGAAAGTTGAACATGTCGGGCATAAATATTGCTTGTGCTAAATCGGCTCAGATAGAGTGCATGGAGAAGCTGATTTAATTGTCAAGTCATTTCTGCATGAGGCTCTCTCAAATCAATCCACTTCCATTTTAAAGGCTTTGTTGACATGGGAAACCGTTTCCAAAGCAAGGGTGAGGTGAAATAAATAACAAAAGTTAAAATGACAATACATCTGTAATTGAAGTAAACATTTCTTTGTCAATTCCGGCATGCTGGTCTCGCTCCAGAACAACTGTGATCCTGGACTTGCACTTTGTGCTCGCTTACATTACGAGAGCTTTCAGCCATGTTAAAGATCTAGGGAAAAGCAAGAGGCGAGATAAAATGTTAATTCATAACAACTGTAATTGTTTTATTTTAATCTATTGAACCTTTATTAAACCAGGTGGACACGTTGAGAACAGTTTCTCATTTGAGATGGCGACCTGGCCAAGATTAAAGCGTAGAGGTACAGAGAACATAAAGTTACACATGTAACGACAAGACAAGAAGTGCACAACAAAAATAGTAAAAACAGTAATTATAGTAAATAATAAATAATACAGTGTGCAGGTCTTCAGATCAGACAATTTGGCATTTGTACAGTAGTGCAACAGATGTCAGTATATGGATGATTGGTAAATACAGTGGCATGGTGCTGTACCATACAGAAAGTTAGAAAAAAGCAAAGAATAGGGGCTGAGGTAGAGGGGTACATTAGTCGAGGTACAAAGTCGCTGTGCATAAATAACACTATGGTGGGTGGCATAATGACCAGGACTGTGGGAGTCCAGAGACAGCTATGCTGGTTAGTGTGCAAAAATGCATTAATGGCATAAAAGGAGTGGGTGGGATTAACATTTGCAACGGTCTGATAGTAGATTTGATAGTAGTACTTTGAAGGTGGTTAACGGGACAATGGATTCAAGCTTCAGGAATTTTTGTAGTAGGTTCCAGTCATTAGCAGCAGAGAACTGGATGGAGAGGTGGCCAAAGGAGGTGCAGGCTTCAGTGGCAATTGTTCAAGAACGTCTTGAGAAATGTTTATCGCTGGGAAATTCTTCACTTGTAGGTCAATGGGCTGGTCTGGTTTCTATGTGAAGTGTGCACTCATCCAGCTTAAGATGCATGACAACACACATTTAAACCTATGGAAATTATTATTCAAATTATACAAACAACATCTTTAATTTTCACAACTTTCGCAATCTAAAATAGGACCTGGCAAAAAAAACTGGCAGAGGTTCTGAGGTTCTGATATGGTCTTTCGTTTTCTTGTTTTCTCTTTCTTTTTTATCCTCTACATTTATAAATGAACTACTAAAACACTAAGTATTTGTACTCTTTTGTTTTGAAAGTCGGAACACTTTTCTCTATTGCTGCAGCGTCCTTCAACAATGTCTGTTCTCACAAAAAAGGGTAAAAAAATGATATTAAGGACATTTTAGAACATGGTGTAATTTTGAAATTAATACGAGGGAAGCTGGCTTGAAGTGTGATAAGAGCGGCTTAGTGAGATGTGCTTCATAACACACGTCTAGATCTTCAACCTTCCTGAATGTGCTTTCGGGTCGTTTCAAGGAACCAAGGTCATAATCAAGAATTGGACATTAACATTGGCAAGGAAGAGATTGGCGTAGCAGTCTAAGCTCCTGACTCCAGACCACGCATGCCCCATGGCAATGCATGTTCTAGCCCAGGCTCAGCCGACTGTCTGTGCCCTTCATGTCTTTTTCCCTCTACTTTTCTGTTTCCCTGGCTTCTGCTTCCTACTGTTGTGTCAATAAAAATAATAATTGTCTCATGTGGCATAGTGGGCTAAATTGCTGCTTTGCAGGACAGCTATGTTACGGTAGTCATGAGTTCGAACCTGACCAACCTCAGACTTTTTAAACTGACCAAGCTCTGCCCAGGATAAGGGATGGATAAGTCTGCTTAACCTTCCATGCTTCATTGCTCTCCAGAGACTCCTCTTGTGCAGAATGGAGTTGCCAACAAAGACGTGATCAATTGTGTTGGGAGAAAAATGGGGTATAAATTCAAAAGTAAAAAAATATAATAATAATGAAATGGAGATGAACATTTAAAAAAAATATTAAATGTGTCAGTGTTCGTATCTTGGTCGCAGCATTCTGACGATGCCCCGATGAGTGTTGCCCGGATGAGAAAGTAGCTGCATGACAGCACTTTGTCAGGTCACTCACTTGAGACTCCTTACATGTAGGTCAGGCACCTGTGAATTTAATCAACATTGTACAGTATAGTTGATTAGTGTGTAGCCTTCCAAATAAGTATCAAGTAAAGGAGTGTTGAATGAGCAGGGCGATAAGAATCAAACAGCTTTGTGATGCGTGTTTCGATTAACCATGTCATGGACTTTCAACCACCCTGCACCCATGAATGTGTTGCCAACAAGACAAGGTCATAGACAAATTGGACATGACCTACAATGAACAAAATTATACTTTTGTTTTTGTCCCCATTTATCATGAGCTGAACTCAAATATCTAAGACTTTTTCTATGTACACAAAAGGCCAATTTCTCTCAAATATTGTTCACAAATCTGTTTAGATCTGTGGTATTGAGCACTTCTCCTTTGCCGAGATAATCCGTCCTCCTCAAAGGTGTGGCATATCAAGATGCTGATGTCTGACAAGGTTGGCACACACTTTTGGAGGGATCTTAGAACAATCCTCACTGCAACACATTTTAGTATCGTAATAGTGTTATGCCTTCTTCAAATCTGACCAAAGGTTTTCAATTGGTATCAAATCTGTAGAGGGAGATGGCCATTGTAAAACATTGATTTTATGTTCCTGCAACCATTTTTGTGTTGATGTTTTAATGAACAAAGGATGGTTTTAATAAAGAACGCAAACAGGATTTCTCTTGCCAACTTGGGAAAATAATAAATGTTAAGGATAACACAACTTCTAACACACATTGTTGAGAGAAACACTGTGCTACAGCGCTACCGTATAAGGACTTCGATACATTTGTTGAGTTAAACACATCACCTAGGCACAATTTCAAACTTTCTGTCTGGCCTTGGTGTAATAATGGCTATGCTTTCAGCCCTAAACGTCTTTGCTTCTTCTCATTGTCTCTCTGTGTCTCAGTGGAATGTCCCATTCTCTTCCCTAGCCTGGCCTGCTATATGGGCAGGTACACAATAGCAAGATAAGAAACAGCTGTGTCTAACTGTGGCCTACCCACACCTGCCGAATAGGCTGAATCTCCCCCATGGGGATAACGTTGCTGTCTGCTAAACCATTCTAATATTAACACACACACAGTACTGTGCAAAAGACTTCAGGCCACTTGAAAACTATATTTAATTATAATAGTAATTATTATAATTTTGATAATAATAATAATTATTATTATCATTATTGACTGCTCATAAATGGCATTAAATATGGAAATACACAACATTAATGCAATTACAATTAGCATAAAGTTATTGTGCTTCTAAAACAAGTTCCTTTTAAAACAGTCCCTGCTTCTGGAAGCCATGTTCAAGCTGATAGGCTGACATCAGGTTTAAGTATTCACTCAGGAAGGAGAGACAATAAGACTTACGGTCAAACTGATCACCAAATCATGTGATTTTGAACACAGTAGGTGGGTCTGATAATATGATGATTATGGAGATGAAAATGTTTATTAATTATGCAAATATGCCAAACAGGATAAAGTCCCTGGTACAAAGTATTTTTTATTCCCAGGATGAAAACAGAATGATACAGTGCAATCCATAAGTATTTGGAAAGTAACATAAGTTAATTTGGGTTTAGTTCTCCAGCATTTTGGCTATGAAATTAAAAAAAAAGATTAAAAGGTTAAAGCACAGATTGTCATCTTTAATTTAAAGTTATTTACATCCATGACCTGTGGAGGATTACTAGATTATTCCTGTAGGGGATTACTAGATGTTTTATCCACAGTCCCCACTCTTTAAGGGGACAACATTTGCTTCACAGCAATCTCGTATTATGCAGGTGTGTTTGTTTTCATCATTAGTTCTTGCAAATCATTAGTGCAGCTGTCTTGATACTTACTTTGCATTTGGAGCAGGTTGCTGGTGTCTGATAACACAAGGACCAAAGAAGTGTGAGTGACATAAAGACACAGCCAAAACATTAGGCATTGCCAAATCAACTGTTTGGTATAGTACATTTGAAGAACAAATGCACTGATTACCTGAACAATGGCAAATGACCTTCTAGATTTCAGACGACCTCTACAGTAGATGATCAAAGAATGCTCACCATAACGAAGAAGCCCCAAAACACCCTCCAGCCATTAGACGTGGGATGTATCTTCCCCTACCATTTCCAGAAGACAGAACCAGACAAACTACAGAGGCAGGTGTGGTTCAAAGCCACTAGCTATCCCGAAAACAAGGTTTTCTGAAAAATATGAAAATGAGCTAGCAGATTTCTGGAAAATATTATTGTGGACATATGAGACACATACTAACATGTCTTATGTGACATGACAACGTATTTTTTAACAATGGCCTCCACTGAAACTGGCTCACATGTCCTACATGCTGTGACTGTTGAAGTGTACAAAAAACCTCTTTGTCTGCTCACATATAACCAAATGCCTCAAGATCCCTTGTAAAGCACTTCACCCTGCAGTGGGACAGTGGATACAAACATACGGCTGAAGAAATAAAGATGTTCAGGGCTAAAAAGTGGAATGGAAAATGGCAAAAAAATCTTTATGAATAAATAATTTTCTTAAAACCTTGTGTCAAAATAATTGCCAACCCTGCATTTTGCATGTGTTGCACACTCTCCTTGGCAAGATAAGAGTCAAGAGGTACAGTAGGAGAATACAAAGCATGAGATGTAAACTCATTCATCCATGTTGTATCTCTGCAGTTCCTTATTCATCGCTTATGTATTTTTTACCATAGAAACATGTTTTATTCAAAGTTCTGATGACATTTAACAAACTCCAGGCACTATCCCTTGATGAATATAGAAGCTTACTTCTAGCAAGACATCCAACTACTTTGTTGGTCTGTACAGTATGTGGTGTTTAACTGTAGTGTCTGCAATTCTCTAAATGTGCTACTTGGAGAGTTTGTTTCGCTTTCAATCTCTGGTCCTTACTATGTGAATGAAAAATGCAATTAGGGATGCACCAATACCACTTTTTCATTGCCAATACCGATCCGAGTACTGAACTTTGAGTACCGATCAGATACAGAGTACCAACTAGGGCTGAACGTTTTGGGGAAAAATCTAATTGCAGTTTTTCTGACTGATTTTGCAATTTCGATTTGATAACTTCAGTTCAATATTTCCTGTGTAATAGATTTAA
Organism: Umbra pygmaea; assembly: GCA_016801145.1. Taxonomy (NCBI): domain Eukaryota; kingdom Metazoa; phylum Chordata; class Actinopteri; order Esociformes; family Umbridae; genus Umbra; species Umbra pygmaea. The sequence continues at coordinate 7,512 of JACXGM010011701.1, read as the reverse complement.
AACATGATGAAGCGTTACCACATGATACCTATTAAATGCATTTAAAAGAATAAATGTACATAATGAATAACTACAAATGTGCATTAGAACATAAACCTAATATGTGCTGTGTACAATTATAACAACCTTCCTAGGTTGGAACTGTCATCTGAACCCTCAACACTATGTAGAAGAAACAATCTATTCTGAAACAAATGTAGTTGTTCAGTGAATGAGTCGTAATAAAACCTTTTATATATAGAAAGCAGAAACATGTTGTGTTGCAATGATGTTGTTTTTATACTGTTAGATTTCTCGTCACAAAATGCAAATTTAACTCCATAGTTGCCCTACTCATTTATTTTGTATTTCCTATTCATCATTTGGAAACATATGAACCATATAAAAGTCAGTTTAACAGAATTCTAGCATAATGTGTTACTGGATTGGTGGGCTGGATTATGGACTTCCCTTTTGGTTTCTGTTAGTTTGTTTCATGTGTTTATACAGTATGTCTGCCTTTGTTGTTTTTCAGTGCTATGCATTGATGTTGTTTTTCAGTCTGTATTGATGCTACATAAAGACTATGGTCACAGTCCACCCATCATATCTTCATTGCTGGACAATAATTGAACACTGATAAACAAAGTGACCTTATTACCGTATATACCCGAATATAAGACGACCCTGAATATAAGACGACCCCCCCATTTTCCAGATTTATTTTTGGGGACAAAAAAGATTTTTGGGGAAAATAATTTCAACAGAAAATTTTATTTGAAAATTCTATTGATAATTAATTGAAAAAAACAACATTTTAACACCATTCATTAAATGTGCTATAATGTAATACACGTACTGTAATAAATCCAAAAATGACGCCAATGCCTCATCAGATATTAAGGAAACATGTTAAGCTGAAATACTATATTTTCTGAAAACAATGCTAATGTCAGTATTTTTTCTTTTGGAAAAGTACGTTCCGACACGGAATTTATGTTAATGTTTTGTTGTCAACTGCCCATTTTGACAGCACGAACGGATTGCCAGGCATACCTGTAAAAACGCGAACCCAGGGCGCTACAGCCATGGAAGCAGCAAACAAACGAACGAGATCAAAGAGATTCTAGACAACCTAAAAAAACTATGCATGTTTCTAAACGGTTCCATGACCATAGACGTAGTAAAACACTGTTCGCTTGTCATGATTGCGCTGATCTTGTTCGTCACATTAGTTTTGATTCTGGGAGTACCCATTTTTTAACGCTGGCTGTCCGTTTTACATATAGCACATTTAAATATTTGGATTAATGTCACAAAATAAAGTGCACTCTGTCAATGAGTTCAGAAATGAATGATATAACTGTTTCGAACGTGTTGTTTTATTTGACCAACTTTTGAAGCGCTTTTCTCAAGATGATCTCTTGATCTCTCCAATTGCGGCAATTTATTGTTTATTTAATTTATAACACTGTCATTAATTAGCCTATTGTGTTGGCGCCCTCTGCTGTTTCCCCCTGCTTTCTCCGTTTCCCCGTGATTTTGTCTATATCGCGAATGTAAGACGACCCCCAATTTTTCAGCCTATTTTTAGGACAAAAACCTTGTCTTATATTCGGGTATATACGGTACAATGGGCTGTGCACATTCAGATCCCCCACCCAGTACAGCCAGAAGAGGACTGGCCACCCCCTTGAGTCTGGCCTCTCTCTAGGTTTCTTCCAAGGTCCCACCTACTAGGGAGATTTTCATAGCCACTGTGCATCACTTGTGTCGCTTGCTTTGGGGGTCTCGGGCCGGGTGTCTGTCAAAGCACTTTGTGACAACTGCTGTTCTAAAAAGGGCTTTATAAATAAATTTGATTGATTGATTGATATGCATGGTGGTTTCGTTCTGTTTAGTTATTCATGTTCCATTTGAGTTACTGACCTGTGTGTTCCTGGTTTATATTTCTGTCCTTTGTGTCCTTGTTGTAGTTTCTGCCCCATGTGTTTTGTTATGTTTTGGTCCCCCCTTGTGTTTGTTTCATGCATTACATGGTGTTATGTTCTTCCGGTTATGTGTCTGGTTAGGTTACGTTTATGTTGATTATGCTCCCAGGTGTTTTGTGTTAGTCCTCATTTGTTTTAGTATTTAGCCCTTGTGTTTTCGTCTACCACTGTCGTTCATTGTTTCCTGTTACGTGTCCTTATCGGTGTCCTCTCTATTTAGCCCCTTGAGGCAGTTTTGTTCATCCAAGTATTACGGGAATAAATGCTATTGATTTATTACAAATCCTTCGCTCCTGTCTCTACCTTAATACACCTACGAAGGATTTCGTGACATTTGGTAAAGATTTCACATGATAAAGTGGTGCAAAAGGGGTGGAGCTGTACCATGTTATACCGAGACACACTTCAACCGAGTGAATTAAATTTCGGTGGCAGTTTTTAAAAGAAGACAAGGTGCCAGGTGGCTCCAGGGTGCACATGCATCCAAATAATTTCCCTTAAAATAATCTCTAGTGTACAAGTGTTCATCACAAAAAAATCTATGTTCTGAAGTTAAATGTATAATTTGTAGCGCTTTAGTCATTAAACTATTGTCTCGTGTAAACTGCCTACTGTATATTTAAAATACCTTTTCATTTACGAAATCCTACACAGTCTAAACCGTTAAACTGAACTCCACCAAAAACATGTCGAGTTCACATGGGCTTGATGGTGTAGTGGAAACCACTTAGGTCTGTCAACTGGTCGGGCAGGGTTCGAGTCCAGCACGCCACCATTCAACACGTTGGCAACGCTATGTATAGAGCTGCATTTACATGTAAATTCCATCAACGGTTTTCATACCACATATGAAAAAATATCAAATAAATTGCCTAGGATATACCTATGGACACATTTTTTGTTATTTCTGTGAATCCATTGCTAGAGATGGGCAGACTGAACAACTTGAAAAGCTCAGAGGCTCACAGTACCAGAATTTGCAAACGAGTAGGCTAAGTTAGGGAGGAGGAACGTTGGTGTACTATAGAATACTGCAGGGGGAATGCCCCGGAACGAGCTTCTGAAAGTGGAAGCAGCAACAATCACTAAAACTGGCATATTAAGAAAGTTTTGTCTCTAAAGTTTGTAACAATTTAAAATTTCTAGTGGAAAATGGATACTCCAGTTGTGCTTTCTGTCTTCAATGAAAGCATACAACCGATAGTTTGTTAGTTCCTACGTAACAAATGATCATTTTCTGTGCATATCCCCACCATCTTACACACTGCTGAGCTGTGTAGTACATTAATTCTCCCCTAATATAGATGATTATTCACAAAGGTGATACACCAGTGTACAATTTGAATGTGTCCTCTAAATAGATTGAGATAAAATAACATATGCCTTTGCAGGGACTCAAACATACAACCTAGGCTTTTACACAAAGCCACCTTAACCGCTACGCCACTCCGGCTATGCATCTGGGTGAACAAAATAGTGGACATACTAACGTTAAGAAATACAATTTAAAGGAAATACGATGTAGCCAATTAATCTTTTTTTCAATAGATTACAGTGATAGTACAGCTATAATTGTGTACAGATTATAATAAAACAATCAAATACCTTAACAGAATATTATATGATTAGGTGATTATCCCTGTTTGGAGAAAGTCACTTCAAACATACATTCTCATCTTATACAAAACGTCTGCAATGCTAAGTGCAAATGCGGACACAATCATGTGGCTTTTGCATTCGCTTTCACAAAGGTGTTTCTCTCATTTTATCTAATTAGGAGAAGGAGACGTAAACTATTGACATGTGTAATAAATATTACAAATTCTTGACCTGCAATTTAAATTATGTTCTTCTGGATATGTAGGAATATTTACTTTTGTATATTTGAATTGGCTGATCAACATCTAAGAAATAGCAGATTAGCTTGATAAATGTGACATTTGGCATAGTTATTAAAAGTACTTGTATCGGTACTCGTATCGGCAAGTACCCAAAATGAAATACTCTGTACTTGTACTCGTTCCATAAAAATTGTTATTGGCCCATCCCTAGACTTAACTAATTTTCCTTTTGAGCTACAGTAACATGTTGAACAACATTTTTTTCCGCTTGGGAATAGTTTCATGTAATCAGCCCATGGGGGGTTTGAGGTTTTGTAACACATAGCTAATTGGATAAATTCATAAAAAATCCTACAATGTGATTTTCTGGACTTTTTTTCTCATTTTGTCTCTCATAGTTGAAGTGTACCTATAATGAAAATTACAGGCCTCTCTCATCTTTTCAAGTGGGAGAACTTGCACAATTGGTGGCTGACTAAATACTTTTTTGCACCACTGTATGTGTTGAGTATGTGTTGATTTTTTATTTTTTTCTACTATGTCCAATACTATGTCCGATTAGCCCCCCATTCATCAGGCCAAAGCTGTGCCTATTTGCGCCTTCCTATACTGGACCCTCAGGCATTGACAGAATGCCGCGACCAGGATACAAACCTTGGCTAGCATGATGGAGTTTTGCCTCGAGGCAGTAACATAGACCCCTGCATCACACAGGCCATACTCTGTGTTGATTTGTGCCCCATATCATCAATAAATTACTTTCAGACCTGTGAGGTTAAATAATAACTTTTACTTTAGTTATTGCCCTAATAGGTAATATAGGAATTTTCAGGCAGGTAGCCTAATAATTAGTTATTTGTTTGAAGAAAGTTACCTCAAAGGTTCAATTTTACTCCTACTTTGAGGGTAAGATCAATCTGATAAAAAAATCACATTTTTTCGTGTCCTCTTTTGCTTAACTTTACCAAGAGGGCCAATAATTCTTGAGGGCACTGTATTTGTCGATAAAGCGCTAATGCTTCTTAGGCCATGATATTGAGCTTACTAGTACTCTGTGCCTGAGGCGTGAGGCAGAGATGATTTCCACAGTGCTGCTGGTATGGTTCTGCTCATGCCTTATCAGCAAGCCCTATCGGTCGTCACAAACCCTGAGGATTGTAAACCATTTTCAGAACGTGACTGTATTAAAATATGTTCTGTAACAGTTGAACATTATGGTAGGAGCAGCTCAGAATGTGATAGTACTTCAACCTTTTGAAAATGTGGTTGCATTAGAATGTTCATGGTAATATCTGCACACTTGTGTTCTAACTGCATTTTGGAATGTTAGCGCTGAGGCACATATGAGGAGAGGGTTGAAAAGCAGAGGGGTGCATCTTGGTTCAGTACTCCTATTTATGTTAAAAGATTAACACATTACCATAAAGACACTCTGTCGCTATCTCACTCGTACTCTCCGTCTCTTCCCTATCTCCCTTCACATCCTGCCCACAGCTATCTTTCTCTCATCTATATTTTTACCTCTCCTCCACTTGTCTTTCTCCTCTCTTTCTTGCCGTCTTTTATTCTCCAGCTCCTATCTCTCTTTCCTCTCATTCCTGTGGCCGACCTGTATCTCAGTCTACACAGTGCTCATGAATATGAGCCCATGTTCTTGCTGTTTTTACTCCGACCAAGTTCCCCCACTACAGAACAGCAAAATCATTAAGTTTGGATGAGTGTAGATAGGAACTAATGGACTGCAAATGACAGGATTGAATGACTACATGTATAGGGAACACTAGCAAGTAAGTGAATATATAATGATGTTGTTTTTGCACATAGAGTATAGAAGCTTTGGGAAGTTAATTTGTACACAATGCTCAGGCACCATGATCAAACAGGCATTGTTTTGTTTTTGAAATATAATTTGGGGGGTATATCTTTGTATTTTAATTGACATGTCTCGAATGCAAAGGCTACAGGCATGCAGACGAAAAAAAGAAGGAAGGCATTAACAGTCGATCGAGCCGGGACTTGAACCCTAGTCGCCAGGGGGATATGTGTGCTCCAGTCGGGAGCTTAGGATGCTACATCCATTTTTTTCATTTCCAAAAAGCCTGAGTGTCTTCCTGTGACCTTATACCAAATCTGTCATCTACTTTGATCTTCGTCAGGGTGTCAGACATTGGAAGTTCTGGAGCTTTAGAATGAGTCCTAGCTATAGAGTAAGTTCTGAGTTACAGATTCAGAGTGTGTTGTAGCTGTACAAGTTCTGGAATTCTAGCTTTAGAGTGAGTTCAAAAGTTTTTGGTTTGCGAGCAGAGGCATTGGCGCTAGTAGCGATCATTACTGGTCCCAATATGTTTTGACAGGTCTATATGATCATGATGTATGCTGTGGACTGGGACTCAGACTCCTTGGAATGTCGGCCATCCCTCTCTGTCACTGACTCTGCCTAACAGCTTAAACAGCCTGAATGAATAGGGACTTGGAGTGTGTCTCTGAAAGCTATGCTCACTCCCTCTCTAACCATTAGCCTTAGAAACATGGACGATTTGATTGACTCGATATGCTCAATTACTGTGTATATTGTAGAGGAGAGTGGGGCAAGATGAGCCAGGGAGTAAACGCATGTATCATTTCTATCTTACACCCGACGCATATGGGACTTTTCCCTCCACAGACGCCCGTCGGTAAATTAGGGAATGAACTTGCGTTTGTTGGGCGGATCAGCGAAAAGAAGAGGCGTGTTCCGGCGCAAACATTCCCTTTTGATATCTTGCAGTCCCCGAAAACAATTGTTATTCATATGGGGTGTTATTCATATGCTATTTTAAGGGTGCATGCTTAACCGTAATGTAGCGTGTGCACAACGCGCATTCACTTTGCTCCTGTCATCTACACAAATGCAGCAGTTCTTTATTATTGCAATACATAATTAGAAGGAAAAATATTACCACACGAGGAAGTCATTGTGATGTCCGAAAATGTGAAAAATAGGTATACATGTAGTGTACACATTTACTCAAATTATTCATAATGAATTATTTGCACTGATATACATCAACCCTTAAGGGAACCCATTCAATCAACAAGTATACACACGTAATTTGCGATGCTAATAGTAAAATCACCCATGTCTTTACTCAGAATTACTCAGGCTCAAGCCACGACTCATTTATGGCAACTTTGCCATGATGAATCCCCCCTTGGATGGGTGGCTGTGAAGGGGATAACAGTTATCCGTTAAATACATGGTTAATGATGACACAATTTATGATGCCAGCAAGTGCGTAAAATGCTGTTTAATCAAAAACACACACAAACACGCAGTGTAGCCTAATTGAACGAATATTTGGCACATTGAAAATGCGCGTCAGGTGTTTGGATAGAACATGAACACTACTCAAGTCGCAGCATTCGTTGTGGCTGGTATTTTACGCAACATTTCCATGAATCATGGATGTGTTGATGACATTAATTAGGAAATTTCAGGACTTCAGAAGACGTGATGTTGAAGTGCGTGCCAGCCACTTAAATGCCCAGAAATGCAGAACGGGAGTGGAAAGCTTATTTTACAGAAGAGTAATCTCGGTCTAATGTTAGACTACATTGCAAAAATATTATTATGCATTCATAACCTCGTGATTTAGTGAGAGTGAGTCCAAAACATCGGAAAGTATGCTATGTCTTGTGACATTTCTTTATTTACATTTTGT
>JACXGM010011700.1:0-24755 GCA_016801145.1 Umbra pygmaea | reverse complement strand
GAGGGGGATCTGATGACAGCAGTGCTGGAGGGGGCCCTGATGACAGCAGTGCTGGAGGGGGACCTGATGACAGCAGTGCTAGAGGGGGACCTGATGACAGCAGCGCTGGGTCCGTGAACCCCAGTGGAGGAGGCAGGGAGATAAACTCCAGGTCCCAGGCGGCTTGAAGCTTTGAAGCTGACTGAACAGGGACTTGCAGTAGAGAGGAGAACTCCAAAGGCTTGACTGCCACTACACCCGGCTCTGGAGGCTTCCTCAGTGCTGACCTCACAACTCCCCCAACCATACTTGCGGCAAGGAGAGCTGTCCTCGCTGACATTCCAACCTCCCTCGCCCTCTGCAATTCAGCCCTCGCAGAAAGAGCAGCTGCTTTAGCTGCCCGTCTCATGGCTCTCACCTCGCACAGAACCAAAGAACGAGGGATGAGCCAAGGTGGAAGGAACTGCCCATCACCTCGTCTTAGCCCCCCCCCAAAAGAAGTTCCTTGGGAACATCTTGGCGAGAGCTCCCTGGTTCTCGCGCACCCGGCTGTTCCACCTTTCCCAGGCGTAGAGGCAACCCGGGCGTGGCTGCCTTTAGTCTCAAGTCCCTTGTTGACTGGCGATTCATTCTGTCACGGTTGAGGTGTAGTGTTGGTGGAGAGAGAGACTGACAGGCAGGTAGATGGTGGTTGATGGAAAATAATTATTGGTAGTTCTTTAATTAATCCGGAAACATAAATTAACAGTTGCAGGGTACTCCTGACTCGAGTGCATAATGGATATATTTATAGGCTACCTACATGCACTTAAATACAGCATCACGGACACTGAAATAAAACCAAACATAAATACAGAGCGTTTGCTAACATCAGAGAAAACAGGGACTAAATTCTCACAACTGCGTCTAGCAGCTCCCGGATCGTCTTTAAACACAACGTAACCATATACACCTCTGACAATATAATATTAATGAACCACACCCTCCTCTAGTTCACCTGGACTAATATAGGGACTGAGCCGCCAGCTGAGAGTGTTTAGGTAATTAGATCAACTCAGTCCCCAATCAGTACCAGGTAAAAGAGAGGAAGGTGCTACACAGCACACACAATAGAACACTCAACAGTACATACAATATAACATAAATCAACATTACATAAGCACTGGCTTATATTAATAAATCAAATACATTTATTACAAGGAAGTCCATCTCTCAAATAATGAGTCCACTCTAGCATGTATTCATTATTGAATTTTCACATTGGAAAGAGAGTTTTAAGGTCCTCCTGCAATGCTAATGAGGATCCTAAACAAACAAACAAACAAACAAACAAACAAACAAACAAACAAACAAACACACAAACAAACAAACAAACAAACAAACAAACAAACAAACAAACAAACAGTGACAGCTTTTCTTAGTTTGTTCCTCTGCAAACCAAATGTATAAATGAGACAATGTCGTTTTTCGGGTGATTAGCACATAATTTGATCAATTTGGATGACTACCAATACTTTTGGCCACATCTGTCTCAGCAATGTGAGAGCTTTGTGAGACATTCAGAGTTGGGGAAAACAGCATTAGTCTACCATGCCCCTCACTCTTGGACCGCTTATGCCTGGAAAACAGGTTTCAAAATGAACTTTTTCATCCACCAGCCAAACGACTAGTGAATGTTCAGATTTTACCAGCCACTCATTGAGTGAAGCAAATCTACCAACCACCTGCATATTTTACCAGCATTTGGCCGGAAATCAAAAGGCAAGTACTAAGTTCACACTTTGCTCTGTCAATAATACATTCTCAATCAGGGAGAATATCAGATTAAGAATATATAATTAATAGACCAGTGAAATGTTGGGTTTAGAAACTGTTGAAGAATGAATTTAGAAGAAGACTGCATTATCTTGAATGTGCTGTCTCACTAACGCTAGTCTGGAAAGAATCACACTATCTGTTTTTTTCTTTCTTTCAGATCAGCATAGGACTCAGAAAAAGTATGTTTGAAACCACACAACTGCCATCTATTGTACAAAATGTATACTTTACGTACCAACAGCAGTTGGGCTTCACAGATTTGGGGATTATCTTTGTGAAAGAACATTTGTTTTTCACACAAATTGGTTGTCATTTCACAGAGCTTTTGTCTCCAAATGAAGCTGCGCTTGCGCTAGCTTTACTCTTTTCTCCGAGGGAGAGGGTTGACTGATTAGCCAGAAAGTCAAATGAATACAGTCGTTCACATGACATAGGAAAATACAGTAGACAAATTACAGAATTTCATTTGTGTTCCCCTTTAAGTCTTTTTCTTAATGCATGCAACTCGACGAGATGTGGTGCAATGCTTTTTGATTCAAGATGTTCTATATCTAATCAACCTTTATGACTGTATCCCAGGCATTAAACAGTGATTGTTATGTCAGGATTTTGATCTAAATAGATTTTGTGTTCTTGTCATTGTCAACATTAATGCAAACAAAATCACATACAAAACTGCTGCAAATTTGCCAAAGTTATGTTATATCCAGACCATGATATAGTATTACATCAGAAATCATTATCTTGTATACCACTATTTTATTCATGCCATGTTCACTGTTTTGGCCTGAGTGCTCTTTCCTCTAAATTCCAATTCCAGCCACAGCAGCTTGAGCACCGTCAGACCTCGATGTCCCCCGTCCTCTCTGGCCTATTTGTAAAATTATTTCTGCCTGTGGGAGAAATACAAACACCTAAAGGGACATCTATCTGTATGAATGATGCTCTGACATTAACTACTCAAGTGTACCACTATGGTAGCAGGCTATTTTTGTGAATAAGCTGCTAACCAAGATTCGACAGAATAGGCTATACTACTAGAACAACTTTTGTTTCTGACCTTTTTTCCACATTCTTTCTTGTATCTGTTTGTTTGGCTAAGAGTTTCAGATTTACCTGGATGTGTTTCTGGTATTGGCTTCCAGGCAGGTTACAGACGCATGTTCAATTGTTTCCATCTACAGCAACTATCTAATAGGAGCTTCATTTTCTTCCTGAGGCATTGATATGACTTTCGTAATTAAATGCTAGCATGGTCGGATAGACTACAATATTGAATTATTCCCTCAGGGACTGTGTGCGGTGTGTATACTGTATGTATCTCCCTTCCAGAAAACATCCTTATTTTGTGAACTTTTTAAACCACTTCCCTCGTGTTATTGGAGCATTTATATTGTCGATGCAGTTACGTCCTCTGCTTCTTTACCTGTGATAGCAGCGAAGCCATGTTTGGAGCCAGCTCATAATCTTATAGAGGTCGCAGCATAGTTTGGCCATGCAATCAGTTGTCTGCTATTTTCTTAAGTTTAGCTCATATATTAAATATGAGCTAAACATTTCAATATTAAATTGAAATGTAAAGTAATATACTGCCTGGTAGTACAACAACATAAAGTATTTATTGATTAGAGCTAACCATCCGGTAAAAGTATATTGGAACATAATTTCATTTTTATGATGTCACTACAAATTCCTGAACTCAAAGATAATTGTAGAAATGTGTGTGTGAGGCATATAGCTGCTTAAAGTTGTACATATTTGGGCGCTAGTGTAACTAGGACAAGTTCTTATGATTACATTGGAGGTAAGCGTCTCAAAATTAAGTCCTCCAATTTTCAGAGATGAGGTATTCTCGCTGCCTTTTTAATTAATGACAGGAATGGATTAAGTGATTTTTCTAGTCAAAAGGTCACCACCATGTTTAGCAATGCTGAACCTAGATTGAGTCACAGTCACAACGAAACTGACAATGCCAGGGGCAGACTCTGCTAAGCTGGCTAACATCTCATGGTAAGACTGGAGGATTTAGACTCCTGTCTACACTGATGGATGAAAGGAGAACACCCCTCCAGCTTGTATGAATTCCTTCACTTTTCAGCAGATCAGTCTTGGCTCAGTCCCAAAAAATGTTCTTCAGAGGGGCAGACATATGTTTTCAGGCAGAGTTTGAGTTGGCCAGGGCTGGCCACTCCTGCAAGGCCAACTAGGCAGTGGTCTAGGGCCAGCAGGAGTAAAATGCCCCCAAAAGCCCCCCAAAATATGTAGCATAATGGTATACACTGTAACTGTTTTAAAGGAGGCAGGATTGTAGTGGGATAACTGGGGTTTTAGGTGTGACTGTGGCAATGGCAAAAGGTTTACATGGCTCATGGGTCAGTTAGGAGGGCCGCTTAGCAGCACTTTAAAACTGGTTGGCCAGGCTGTTTTCATGGCGATACATATATTTCTTTACAAAACAACCAAATCGAACACGTGTATGTTTCTGCAGTCATGGAAATGAAAGCCTTGTACAAATATTAAAATAGTATGTTTACCTTGGCCTAACCCTAACCATAACCTCACCTCACACTAACCTTATCCTCAATTACCTATTGTAGCATGTTATGCCTGATTGAAACGTTCCCCAAGTACTTTATATTGTAACCGATTGGTCTATTCTTGGAAGTGTTTCGGTTGCATGGCCATTTAATATGTATGAAAGTTCACATTTGAATGGCCATATCCGTAAGTCTGTCTACGAAATGTGGGAAAAAATGTCATTACACTGTAAAAAAGAATCTGTGAAGAAACTGTAAAAAGCATTGGTAATTTGCTGCCAGTACATTTTCTGTTATATTATGTACATTTCCTTCAAGACAATAACAGAAAATACTTTGTGATCACAGTTAATGACCGTTAACATGCAGATCTGTTCAACGGACATCTACTGTGTTTATAAAGTATTTTCTGTTATTGTCTTGAAGGAAATGTCTGTAGAATAATATAAAAAGTATTGGCAGCAAATTACCAGTACGTTTTACAGTTTTTTCACCGATTATTTTTACAGTGTACGTACAGTTACCCACGTATTGCCATGAGAACACGTAGGGTTGGCAGCTCCTCAACTACTTGGGCAGATGCGGGATGGTAAAATGGGCTCACATGGTCTGTCCAACCACATGACACAGAGCCGTCAGATTTCTTATTACACTAACTATACTTCTGCGACTGAATTCACAGCCCCCGATCTGCACAGAAGGAGTTAATGGAGGGCAACATGGCAAGGTAGATAATCCAACTTTTCTATGACTTAACCCGGGCAGCACTTGGCCAATTTGCGCTGCCTCTTGCGAGACCTCCGGTCAAAGTCTCACAAGCTGTAGTCACATTATGCAAAGCAGCAATGCAGCCCATTATGCCATGCAGAGCTCGCTAAAATGAACGAACATTACTTACAGATTTTTAAAGCCTATAAATAGGACCAAACCAAAACACTTAATAAAATATTGAATGGTAAATGCATCTACGTAGCGCTTTTCTAACCAATGGCCACTCAAAGTGCTTTACAGCGCCTCACATTCACCTCTAGTCATTCAAAAAAACATCAGCTTTTGTTTGTTATTAGTGTTGGTTATTACTACCAATTAAATATTTTCTATGATATTCTTGTTTACATTTCAATCTGCATTTTTGGATACATGCCCATAAGTAGGAATTTCACTGTCAACCTACTCCTGTTGTTAACGAAGCATGTGAAAAATAATATTTGACTTGATTTGAACCACCTGCAGCTGACACACATGCATGGCAATACACAGCAGAACACAGTAATTAACCATGATAATTATTGCTAGAAAAACAGTTGATGAGTTTCCAGACTGTACGAGACTCAGACTGTACCGGACATTTCAGGGAATAAAAAGGAAATTGTTTTCCTCATGTCTTGTAAACATTGACCTAGTCACAGGTGGCATCACTGAGGTCTGTCACCAGAACAGCTGTGTCCATAGTGTGGTAAAAGCCTACTGTGTTAAGTGACCCAGGTCTCATTTCACACCTTCAGTACTCTCTGTGTTAGGGAGCAGAGCTGTGGGCCACACTTGCACATGTGTAACACACGCAGGCTCCAGGAACACTTGTCATCATGGCGCAATGGCACCCAACACATAATGGTTACGCCTCTTGCTTGATTTGTATCTCCAAGGCTCATCTCAGGAATAACATTTCTGACCTTGTTTTCTCTCAATGTACAGTGTGGGTGAGTGTTGGGTTATTCACTTTTAAACTGTGTGAACATACTTTAAAATGCTTGTTGCGTTATGCTGTAATTTTGTTTGTTAGCTACATGGCATGATTATTGGTTTACATTCAATAAATATTAATTACACATTCATTAGACACCTTAAATCATTACATATACAAACCAATCCCATCTGCGTATAATGTCATGCAAACACACATATGTTGGTGTGTTAATAAATGCATCATTACAATGACTCAATACAAGCCTGTTTTGTTTACATGAATGAGACTTATTTGTCAGATTTGTGTATATTTAATAGTGTAAAAAGGTAAAATTTTCTGAAAATAACCAAACAAACTCAGTTGCCCTATCTCAACAGATAATGTTTTGACAGGGCAAGGAGTGGATGCCTTGTGATTGCTTCAATATTGTGAGCATGAACTTTTGAACGACTTACTGTACGTATACACCGTTGCCAACTTGACCTGCAAAGTTACAGGAAGTCATTCATTTTCAATGGAAGCTGGCTTTTCTCACCTGCAAAGACTGGCAAATCAGTCGGCATCGCGTTTTGGGTATGTTGGTCAACCAGAGCGTCAAGCAGAAAGTTTGTTCAACTTTATGGTAATGAGCTATGACGCGGTTCAGCTGCAAATGACAGTCAACCAATGGGAATTTCAGTACGTAAGCTAGTCTTTCTTGATTGATGTGAATGTCCTGCCACGTCAGAGCTGCCAAAGCGGCAAAAACTTCCCCGTACTTTTTTGACAAGTGTACTTCACTGGGCGGCCAGAGCTTCTTTTGAAGCTCAAATCGGCGGCGGTGTGTACGTACAGTTAGATACTAGAACTATTGTCAGAAATACTTGAGTCTGAAATACTTGGGTCAGAAAAATTTGAGTCAGAAAAACTTGCATCAGAAAAACTTCTGTCAGTGTGTATTAGTATTGTAAATGTGTAATAGTGTATATTAGTGTTGTAATAGTGTATACATATTGTAAAAGTGTGTATTAATATTGTAATAGTGTTTAATATGTTTATTAGTATTGTAATAGTGTGTGTTAGTATTGTTTTAGTGTGTATTAGTATTGTAACAGTGTGTAATAATTGGAGGGCAACATGAAATTCATATTGTAATAGTGTGTAATAGTGGTTATTATAACAGTGTGTGTTAGTATTGTAATTAGTGTTTATTAGTGTGTGTTAGTATTGTAATAGTGTGTGTTAGAATTGTAATAGCATACAATAGTGTATTTTAGTGTTGTAATAGTGTGTATTAGTATTGCGATAGTGTGTATTAGTATCGTAATAGTGTGTAATAGTGTATATCAATATTGAAATAGTGTGTAATGATGTGTATCAGTGTTGTAATAGTGTGTGATAGTGTGTATTAGTGTTGTAATAGTGTGTATTAGTGTCTATTAGTGTTGTAATAGTGTGTAATAGTATGTATTAGTGTTGTAATAGTGTGTATATGTATTGTAAATGTGTGTATTAGTATTGTATTAGTGTGTATTCATATTGTAATAGTGTGTAATCATGTTTATTGTAACAGTGTGTGTTAGTATTGTAATAGTGCAAATAGTGTGTATTAGTATTGCAATAGTGTGTATTAGTATTGCAACAGTGTGTAATAGTGTGTATCAGTGTTGCAATAGTGTGTGAGTGTCTATTAGTGTTAAAATAGTGTGTAATAGTATGTATTAATGTTGTAATAGTGTGTATTAGTATTGTATTCGTGTGTATTAGTATTGTAATAGTGTGTGTTAGAATTGTAATAGCATATAATAGTGTATATTAGTCTTGTAATAGTGTGTATTAGTGTCTATTAGTGTTGTAATATTGTGTAAGAGTATGTATTAGTGTTGTAATAGTGTGTATATGTATTGTAAAAGTGTGTATAAGTATTGTATTAGTGTGTATTCATATTGTAATAGTGTGTAATAGTGTTTATTGTAACAGTGTGTGTTTGAATTGTAATGGTGTATGAATATGTGTATTAGTAGTGTGATAGTGTGTATTGGTATTGCAATAGTGTGTATTAGAATTGTAATAGTGTGTAATAGTGTATATTAGTATTGTAACAGTCTGTAATAGTGTGTATCAGTGTTGTAATAGTATGCAAGTGTCTATTAGTGTTGTAATAGTGTGTAATAGAATGTATTAAGGTTGTAATAGTGTGTATTAGTATTGTATTAGTGTGTATTAGTTTGTATTATTATTTTAATAGTGTGTGTTAGAATTGTAATAGCCTATAATTGTATATATTAGTGTTGTAATAGTGTGTATACTTATTGTAATAGTGTGAATTAGTATTGAATTCAATTCAGCGCACTTTGCAAAAGGAGAATATGTACGGGAGAATGATGCGGAAGAAGCCTTTTCTGCACACATGCCACAAAAAGAGTTGCTTGAGGTGTGCAAACGCACATTTGGACAACCCAGCTTCATTTTGTAAGAAGGTGCTGTGGACGGATGAAACAAAGATGGAGTTATTATGTCATATGTTATGCATGGCGGCAAAAGAACACAGCGTTCCAAGACAAACACTTGCTACCCACAGTAAAATTTGGTGGAGGTTCCATCATGCTGTGGGGCAATGTGGTACTGGGAATCTTGTTAAAGTTGAGTGTCACATGGATTCCACTCAATATCAGCAGATACTTGAGAATAATGTAGAGGAATCAGTCACAAAGTTGAAGTAACTCCGGGGCTGGATATTTCAATAAGACCTTGACCAAAAACACTGCTCAAAATCTACTCTGGCATTTATGCAGAGGAACAAGTACAATGTTTTGGAATGGCCATCCCAGTCCCCAGACCTGAATATCATTGAAAATCTGTGGGGTGATTTGAACTGGGCTGTCCATGCTCGGCAACCAGCAAACCTAACTAAACTGGAGATGTTTTGCAAGGGGGAATGGTCCAAAGTTCCTTCATCCTGAATCCAGACACTCATTACAGGCTATAAGAAATGTCTACAGGCTGTTATTTCTGCTAAAGGAGGCTCAACTAAATAGTGATGCAATATTTCAGTTGGCGTGCCCAAATTTTCTGTTCATCCAATAAACCTAATTTCACTACTGAAATATTACTGTGCCTTCAGTTCTTTCATAGATCAAAATTAAATTGCTCATCCAAACACCTAATTTATAATATATATATTTATAAATGAAAATCATGAAAATTGTCAGGGGTGCCTAAACCTTTGCATACGACTGTATATACTTTGCTGAGGTCATTTTCACACCTTCAGGGACCCTAAACGGGCCTACCAGCCCCCCCCACCCCAAAGGGAACTACCAGCGATCTCCCCCTGATTCCGGCCCAAAACATGACTCCGCCACGTCCTTGCTGACGTTGCAGCCTTATTGGGACATGGTGGCCATCTACCAACCATTCACTACTCCATCCATCTGGACTATCCAGGGATGCATGGTACTCTTTAGTAAACAAGCTGGTTTGAAAATAAGTCTTCATGTTTTTCTGGGCCCACTGCAACTGTTTCTGCTTGTGAGAATTGGTTAGGAGTGGCCGAATAGTTGGTTTATGCACAACTGCAAGCCTCTGGAGGATCCTACACCTTGAGGTTTGCGCGACTCCAGAGGCACCAGCAGCTTCAAATACCTGTTTGCTGCTTTGTAATGGCATTTTTGTAGCTGCTCTCTTAATCCGATGAATTTGTCTGGCAGTAACCTTCCTCATTATGCCTTTATCTGCATGAACCCGTATGTGCTCTGAATCAGCCACAGATCTCTTCACACTACCATGATCACGCTTACGTTTTTGTAAAATATCAAAAGTGCTCATTTCTTCTCAAAGGCATTGTACTATATGATGCTTTTATGCAGCACAGAGATCCTCTTTCATCCATGAGTTTGATTGAAAAACTAAATATTTTATATTTATGACACCTTATTCCAATTTGGAATAATTTTGAATGGGGTGTAGAGATAAAGATATATTTTGTGACTTTTCTTTAGGAAATGTATACACAGAGATATCACTGCAAAACAGGGATTTCTATGAAATGCAGTGCCCAAATGGACACAAGTCAAACAAAGTAAAAAAATAATGCTGCGTCAAACACAAAGTAAACTATGGATTACAGAATGTGATGTCAACTTCATGAATATGTTTCTACTGTAAATGCTTTATACATTGAAAATACATGTGCCTTCACCTACACATAATTTATACATTGAATGTTGTTTGTATAGACCAAAGGTGCCAGACTGCACAATTTCCATACATGGTTTTTGAATGAGGAGAGTTTTGACTGCTTAGAATGAATTCATATCCATTCTTGAGAGCATTATAGACCAGTATAACCCAGTTCTTTGAGATTAGTATGATGGCAGTTATTGGGCTATGAATATTTATGACCTTATCTCTTTGATTTGATACATAAACGTGTAGCATGAGTGTTACAACTTGTGGGTATGTTCAAGTATTGCGGTGTATACTGTAGGCAAAACATTTTAAACAAAGTAAATTCATTCATATATTATTTGTGTGTTTATAGACAATGATCCTTATGTATTAAATTAAACGGTTCAACCAATAGAGTTACAGAAATGATATCTTCTGACATAATTAACATCAAAAATTAATCTTATACTTGTCAAATTGACTGCAATAGTATCTGACTTGAATTTAATTGCAAATTCAATTTTGATGATGCAACACAAATGTGATCATGGCAAAGGCTGTATTTCAAATGACAGCCAATTCCCTAAACTACAGTACACTGCTATGATTACAGTTTGGCCCAATGTAGTAAATTGTGTAGGGTATACAGTATATTGCATTTGTTATACAGTGGGTCATGTGGCCACTATAAAATAGAACATGTACAGAGACTAATCTGCCACGCAAATAATCTGTAAAGGTTAACGTGGTTGCTCAAGAGGTCAAGTTTCTGACAATCATTAAGAAAACTAGAAACTAAATTTAAATCATGACAACCATGCAATGGGGATGCAATGTTATGGAGAAATCTTTATAAGTATGTGTCCATTGCATTAATTACATATAAAAATCATGTTAATCACAGATAATAACACCAAAAAAATAATAATTTTTGTGTACCTTATTCACGTACCTCACAAAAAAAAGAGTTTCCTGTAATTGGGATTAGTTTATGGAACTCTTTGAATATAGTTCAAAAATCATGTAACATGATTGTTCAATTGAATAAAATGTATAAAAAAATGCACTTGAAAAATATGTAGGAAGGGAGGCATAAGGAACTGTGTTTGACAAATTGGAAAAACTGTCAATTAGACGTGAAGTAACATTGTACCTAGACTTATGGAAAAGTGAAGGAGTAAAAAAATAAATAAAACAGCAATGGAGGATTCCTCCATAACATGGCGAACCATGAAAAAATGTAAAATCCTTCCTAAATTGTCATTGTAAAGAAAAATCGATGCTATAGACATTATGGGGTCTATATTGTGCCCCATGAGCCACAATATGCCCCAATTTTGGACCTATGGGGTAGAAATGCCATGACTTTGTACAAGTGTCTTCCTCGTGACATACCAAGATTGGTGTTGATATCTCAAAGATTTGCAGAGATATGACCCAACTTCCTGTTTGGCTTTACTGGGCAAAGGTTTCAAATAAAAAACAATAGATAACTTTTGTGAGGCTTGCTCTGCTGATGATGCGTGCCCATTCTGAAGAATGGACAAAATTTGTAGGAGGAGTAGCGAAAAAACGTGTTTTCTAAATCTTTATTTTACAGAGAAATCCAAAAAGCGGCCATCATGGGATCTTAAGGCTTTTTTGATCTTAATGGCAAATAAGGAATATTGAATGAATTTCAGAATTTTGGGACAAATGGCATGCAAAGGGCATCACTTTCAAAATTGGAAAATTAGGGTGTGTCCTGTAGCGCCACCTCTGGTCTAAAGTGGCCCATTGTTTGGTGTGGTAGTTAATAATGTGTTGCAGTTTTATCATGCCAAATTTCAGAACTTTTTACATTTGTGGTCTAGGGGCTGCCATTGACACCGATGGTACAAGAAAAATAATACTAACAATAACAATAGGTTTCCTCCTTTCGGAGGAATCCTAATAATACAAACATTTAAAAAAGGCGACCCATCTGTTCTGTGCTAGCCCAGATTATTGAAAAAAAGGGGCATTTAAATATAAGACTTCATTATGCTCCCATTCCGTATTGAAAGTTATTATTTCATTGTTGATGTGATTACTTTTTTGTGTTATTGTATTGTGTTTGTAATAACATCAGGACTGAATAAAGAACTTGATTGATTGATTAATGGGGAGGCTGGTAGTGGAAGTAAGTTGCCAGAGCTATGTCAAATTAGAATCCAGTGGATACACTCTAAACAGAAAAAAAACTTTCTTTATGGGTACTTAAAATACTTACATATTGAACATGTTTTTATAGTTTGAGATACTTGCTCTCCATTCAAAAAGTATTTGTTACATAAACAGTTCACCAGATGGTAGTACAGGGGCATGAAAAGTGTTGCCAGCATTCCTGAATGTAGTCAAGTATCTTCTACTGCAATCGCGATACACATTTCCAAATTGACAGGCCAGATGGTTGAAAGTTCTATTCCATTACATTTTATGTTGCTTTTAAGGGATTTTTGGCAAATTGGAATTTCTGTTTTTGTAATGTCAACTGTTGAGAAGTAGATTCTATATAATCATGTTTAAATACAGTTTGGACAGTTTAGAATGGTATTGCTAGATGAGAGAGTTGTATAGCTATAGTTGAGGCCTGTTGGAGGATTCTAGGACATGTTGGACTGTCTCAAGACAGACAGGGAGAAGATTCATAGTCATGCCAGATAAGACTTTCCTTTAGGAGAGTAGACAAGGAAGCAAGGCCAAGCAAGTGAGTGAGTAGGAGAGAGAGCCCGTACGGTTCTTATATTATAACATCAGAATAAGCTGTAGCTTATGGTTTAGGACTTATAGCTTATAACATATATATTGGACTGCTTATAACTATATGATCTATTATAGTTTAGACTGTAATTCCATCACAGGTCTAATATATGTGGAAGCCATTCAGACTAATAGAACAGGACATTTTACTGGCAAGACAGATAAGGGTTATTGAGTTATTTGCAAGGCCAGTTGATTAGACGCTAGACAGAAGTTAAGGTGACCAGCACATGTGCTCACATGAGACAGTCACGGGTCTGAGGAGATTCTTCTAGGAGGTGTGCGAACAACAATGCTAAGGCTATATTTTTCCTTGTTATGAGATGACCCTGTAACCATAACAAGAAGTATTTTATTAAACATTATTTTTATCAACCACAACCTGACTCTCCTGAAACTATCATTTCAACGAAGATCTTGCCAAGCCATAACATTACCATCTTACACAACCCTACTCTTAACGATATTAATGTGATACTTAACCCTATACTTAACCCTAAAAGTTTATATGTAATTCCTAACAAGATGCTTTTAATAGCCTCAATGGAATCAAAATGGAATAAATGTTGATTGCGCATTACCGATTATGTTCAAGACCAACATGATAGCAAAACATGAATGAATCACATAATACTTAAAGCTGGAGTTCAGACATAGTAATTGCAGAATAATTGTATGGAAAGAGATTTAAAGGGTAAGCCTGCCTACAGTAAATGCTAAAATAGACTTCAGTCGCATTGTGCATTTCACCAATACCCTGTCCCAGTCACACAGTTGTGCTGTCATATTTCTAATCATTCCCACAGGCAGACAATGACAGGAGTGGCAAAGGATGATTACAAAACAATAGGGTTGATGACTTTGATAATGACTGTTCACACCTTAAAAAACAAAGAGGTGCCTGGCATTCTGACCAACCACGTACAGTTCCAGGTCTCGCTAAAGACAGCTAGAAAGAAAGACATGGCCAAATCCTCCTGGTCGACACTCAACCACCCCAAAACAAACAAAATTGATGTCATCTAGCAACACCATTCACACATTGTGCCACTGTGTCTTGGAAGTAAACTTTGACCTTACACCTTCACCGTTGTTTAAGAGGTTGACTGCAATGAATATTTGGTAATTGGCGAGCTACACAATTGTGATCCTGGCCCAGCATATGTGCTGTCAGCTGAAATATAAAAAGTTAATAAATAGGTAGCCTGTATTTTTATGCATTCTCCTATGGGACTACAGGCCTTAGGGCAACATTTTCCCTTGGGTAAGCTGCGGCTACCCACCTTATTCAGCGTCTCTGGGCTTAGCGTGTGATTGGTAGTCCCCATAATGTGTGGAGAACTGACTAAAAGGGACTGTAGATTTACGGCAATAATAACCTTTCCTTGAAGGAAGGAATGAGATACAACAATGAGTTGGCCTGCCTACATGTGGTGAAAAGTATCAAGTAATGAGGTCCTAGATGTGATGTCATCTAAAAGGTGTGGCTTCTAATGTGCTGGAGTTAATAAGCAAATTTAAATAGGCCTAATAAAGTGTGGTTGATGTGCTCTTTGACCAACTTAAATGACATTATGGTGACAGAAGTGAGGGCTACAGTGCCATAAAGTCATTGAGGCAGGTTACCTTTGCTTTACTAGTGTGACAGTGGTGGACATATTGAAGCATGTGTGGATTACACACCGGAACTAGAAGATATCAAATGTCTGTAAACACCTGCAAGTGCCAGGTGGCTGACGTTCGCTATTGCCACAATTATACCTAATGTTGCGACTGAAACAATTATTACCTTCTGTCTCATTCCACAGTTTATATAGATTTAATGATTCTACTACAGAGGTTTATTTTTTTCTACTACAGAGGGTCATGCATTTTTAATTGTAGTCTTTGGGAGGATTTACTATCTTTTTAATTTGTCTCAGGGAGGGTCGTTTAATTGTGGATGGTGCTAGGGAAGCTAGGCTAGGCATCCCATTCAATTATTAAATACTTCCAAAAATGTACAGTGGTTTGCAATTTTTCAACAAGCTTTATTAGTTATATCACACAGACATTTTTTGAGTTGCTCTTCTTATCTCTCCCATTCAGCAACTCCAGATCTTCTTCCTGTTTTGCCTTAAACACCCCAAACCCCATGTTGTCAAATATATCACACCCAAACAAAATGTCAGCCCCCTGGATACCCATGCTCCTGTCTCATTGTCAGTTACACATTGCAAAATGGTGGCAAGTACTCTTATACTTATAATCCAACCTATTGATCTTTTCAATACACTAAGTAATACATTTAATAACAATGCTTTATGTCTAACATGATCAATATCTGTAATATTTGCAATATTTCCATAAAACCACTGTACATGACATTTAAGGACATTCTTTTTCCACCACAGTACTTCTTTTGTGTACTGAGTGGTTAAGGACTGTACCTGGGGTTGTGCATGTGCGCCCGTGCTACCTCTCCCTGGACCCAAAAGTTGCAGGTGGCAAGTGGCCCCATAGTGGCCCCTCCTGCCACAAAAGGTGCACTTCACCCGAGTCCCCTCTCAGCCTCCCAGAGTCCCGTGCTGCCCACTTTCATGGGCACATGACCATGCCACTGGCTCAGAGAAGGAAAAGGCACGCTAATTCCAGTGTGCCTCCTTGCCTGCAGGAGGTTTCTCCAGCCGGATGGCCTTGTCCAACAGCTGGTTGCAACCTAGCATGGTGTCACGGCATGCCAGCTCTTGCTGGACATCCTCCTACAAATTGCACCGGAAGTGGATGATCAGTGCACAATTGATCCAACCAAGCATAGCGGCCAGCGGGTCAAAGCAAATTCCCTTGCTGTCTTGGTACACTGTTGGAGGTGGAACAGGTGTTTTTCCATGTCACTGCCCTCAGGATGGTGGTCAAAGACAGAGCTGAACATGTGGGTGAATGTGTGGTAGGGGAGGTGGGGAGGTGGGAGGTGCTGATGGGGAGGTGGGAGTGGCCTGGACAGCTCCTTCTGCCGGTTTGTCCCTGTCCAACCAAGTCAAAACATCCAAGACCCGGTCCATGTCAGCTTTGAGTTTCTCCAGCATCTCCTCATGCTCCTTTACTTGCTCGATGACTCCAGAGAGCTCAAGTGTCCTGCTGGCTCCATGTATTCAGCAGGTTGGTTATTCTGTGAAAGTGTAAGTATGTAAGAAAGAAGCCACAAGCAGCTGTGCATGTTCTGAATGTTCATTCACAGAACAAAGTAAATAAAGGCAACCGGCAACAGAGATACAGCGGGCCACTGTAAACCCAAAAAACAACAAACGGAGTCAAACACAGCAACCCATTGTACTAAATAGTATAAGAGATGTTTAGCGCAAGCAGGCATAGACGGATGCAAAATACAATCACACAAGACAGTAACCCACAACTAGCCCCTAAACCAAACAGACATAAACATTGTGCTAATGAGCCTGACGCACAATGAGTGAATTGGGAACTTTGGATTTAGAAGGCTGGAGGCGCCGACTATTGCAGTACTTTCACAGCTAGTGGATATTGTAAGAATATAGAGGTCAATCCCCATTCAATGGTAATCTGCATCCCCTGAACAAATACAATCTAGTTTTTCATAGTATTTTGAATGGGGAAGGTTCTGTTTTGTTTTCAAACACTTTCCTCAGGGGATGGTCAACCATTTTCATGTTTTTGGGGTGCTTATCTCTCCGTATACCCCATGTAAAGTCAAAATTGCTGTTTTTACTGTACACTCAATTTATATGAAAATATGTTTCAAAGTTTAATATATGGCAAGAGAACAGAACAACATTTTTCATTGAATATATGCTGTAGAATAGGACGATTTTCATCCTCTGACTGCAGATGGTCACAGAGCAACTATATACTGTAATATAATACAGAATCTCAATGAACCAAGCAAAAGCATTCTGAAAATGTTACATATTTTCATGGTGCTCTCGAAGGAGTGAGACAAATGAGTCCACCCCCCCGACCCGAGAAAGAGCCACCTGCCCTTGAGCAAACCTATACATCTCTCCACTGTGGTTTGTGTGCTCGTGTGCACACTGTTGAACTGCGCTCCTGCTCGATTGCGGATTTGCAAGCGCTATTATAAGGTACTCAGTCAGGGTATAAACTTTATCACCTAGAGCAGGGGTATTCAAATCTAACCCTATGGGGTCCGGGGCCTGCTGGTTTTCTGTTCTACCTCAACATTAATTGGACTCACCTGGTGTAGCTTTTTTATCACCTCCTGTAGCCTTTTTCCAACACTGCAGTTTTGAAAGATAGAAGTTCAGCGTCCCCCCAGGCCACCATACTCACAACAAACATCCTGGCATCACATTTGATCTAAACATTGATTGAATTAAAGTTTTTGCGATTGATAAATGCGTAATCATTCATGGATGGTGGCTACAGATGCGTACAATCAATCGCCCCAATCACATTTGGAAACCCAGCAATCTCATAAAATTGTCTTTTAATCATAGTTTGCTGAGCATCATCATATGGAAATTGAATATACCTAGCAGAAAGGGACTTGATAGCCGCCAAAACTACTGGCATACTTCGACTAATTGTTGGCTGTTATACCAGACCTGTCCCCGATCTCCCGCTGTAAAGTCCCGGTGGCCAAAAACCCCAACGTAGAGAGCGCGCATTAAGGTCCTCTAACAGAGCCAGATCTGTCATCGCTTTGACTTCAGGACTGCAAAAGCACTTGTTTAAATATGCAACTGAATAAACATTTCACCAATCACATTACAAATCGATTAACCTTATATATTTTTATTATTTGATCGAAATTGTCGTGTCTAATTAAGCCCTCATGTTTTTGGCCATCTCGAAGTGAAAGGGAAAAAAATATTACTTAATAGCGATGTGATGTGTAGTATTAATTTGTAATTCTGAAATGTAACTTGCAATATGGGGTAGTTGCGATGCACACACATTCATTAATTATCGCTAAAACAACAATTCAATGCACCGGGTGGTTATAGGGTACTATGAACCACCGCTAGTCACACTGGAGAACTTGCGTATACGAGTTCAGACCAGACGTGAGAATTTATTGCAGCCTACGCTCACGTTCAAATTGATAAATCCCTTGCTTTGCATAGGAATCGGCGTACACACGTCCTACGCCTGTTTTAGGTTGTACGCACGTTTCATAAATAAGGGGCCAATATTTGGCTTAATGTATCTCTGTGCCGTCATCAATTCATGTAATTTTTTTGGTAAATTTTTTACTCAACTGCTTTATTTACATCCTACTGTTTAAGGGTGTCGTTTCAATACCCTGTGTGTGATTTTGTGTTGTTTTTGCAATCTCATGGATTCTTTGAGAATCAGCTCTCTATTGGCATCGCTTGAAATATAAAATAAATAGAAAAAATAGCTTGAAAAGGGTTAACACTAGGGACTTGGCCAGAAACTAACCTGGTCCTTATGTTTACAAGAAAGCAACATAAATATCATTATTTGGCAAACAGCCAAATACTAGGGCATTATGCCTAAATTATGTCCATTGAGAGGTGAGGAGAGAACAATACGTTGGCACAGCATTAGGTGCAAGCCTACTTTGAAGCGTTATACGAGAATTATCTTTAAAGCTAACCTGTTAATAATGGATGGTCGTTAGTGATGGGACAATAGTGGAATTTATAAAGACCCACTCTTTATTCATATAAATAGGGGTCACTCCCCTGGTCTCTCTTTTTCCTCCTCTCTCTCTCTCTCTCTCTCTCTCTCTCTCTCTCTCTCTCTCTCTCTCTCTCTCTCTCTCTCTCTCTCTCTCATAAATGAACTTTTTTTCCTCTCCTCTCATCTCTTTTGAGGGGAATATTCTTTTTCTCGCCTACAAAGCCCAGGTTTCATCAGAGGAAGGAAACTGAATTTAAATGGGATAATCATCCATTTGATTAAGAGAATATTCCCTGTGATGTGAAGGAAGAGAGAGGGGCAATATGGCGGGGAGGATGAATTGGAAATGAAGAGTAGATAAATTTGACGCTTTCCTCTTGGTCCAAGGACTTAAGTTCAATAATTTACCACCTTGGGAAATAATGTCAGGGACTCATTAGAGAAGAGAAATTTCGTTGGGTGTCGATGAAGAAGTCTGCTAATGGCTGTGTCTTTTAGACTCATCAGACTATACTTTCACATTAGTCATGATAACTGCTTTTTGATAGTTTGCCAATAAGGGAACATTTAAATATTAAAGAACATTAATTAGGATCAAAGTTAAATAAAACAAATAGAACAATTCAGCAATGTATACCAACTAAGCAAATATTATGCTTTGTACCTCTTGCTGATAGACAGGGTACTGAAAATAGGTTTAAATTGTTAGTTGTTTATTACACAATCTGCAAAAAAGTTAGCTTAACTGGTGATAATGGTGACTTTTGGAGGTGCGAGCATCTGCCATCTCCCACAGCAGGCTGTATCAAAGTAGGCTACACTTTTCTGTACACTCTCCTTTAGCTAAACCTCAAGACTGACAGCTTATGTATACAAGATAAAGTATTGAAGTCAACTAAAACATAGTTAAATCAAATGCACAAATAACATTTATACAAAAGAAATTAATGGCTTTGACCAAGCCATTATATGTGAATGCGCTATGCTCAATTTATATAGTTACCTAAAACTGTTCTTGTATAGCCTAACATTACACTGGGTTATTAAAAAATGTCCACTATGTTACCATAGCTTTTTAGTTGCACACAAAGGTCAAACATCCTACCAATTTTATCTACTATGTTCTTTTCTACAGACACAGCCTGATAATGAAAACTCACTCCAAAAAACAGCAAAGAGAAATGGTGGTGGCCTCTGAGTAGATGGTTAAAAAGTTTTCCGCCTGCATGGAGTCCGTTAACCAGAAACAAGTAATGGAGCTGTCACCCTTAAAAAACTCTATGAAAAAAGCGTCAAGAAAAAAAACAGCTATAGTATGTTCCACTAACTTAACAAAAATATTATTTAGAATGAATTTAATTTATTCAATTTAGAAGACCTAGAACGCAGCCTAGGACATTACTTCAGCAGGGTTGTAAGTTGATTTACAAACTGTAATTACCACATACTTTAAAAGATCAATTTTTAGAATGTTTTGTCAGGGAACTATACATTGGGAGAACTGCCTCCAAATGCATGTCTTCAAAGGGCAAATGTAATTTCAAAACCAGCCTGCAAGCTATGCAAGCCTTTTACTGTATACCACTTATTGAGGCTGTCAATCAAGCAGAATGTCTACTAATTTCATGATTCCAGTGTTTATTTTGCCCCTGAAGCAGATATGTCACTAGACATGGGCTTTCAGTGCTTTAGCCAATTACAAGACTTGACAAACCTCACATATGTTGATTGGCATGTGTAAGAGACGTCCTCAACCAATAACACACTAAACACAGACCTACATCAATCAATGACTAACAGTAATAAGGGCTAAAAGTAATGAGAAATAAAATACATGATATTGATTTCTAAATTCAAGAATGGTGTCTGAGTTAACTGTCCTGCAAAACCAATGGAGAGAGGAGAGGTGGATGGCAAATAAGACAAAAGCAATGGATGGATGATTGAACTGTCCAGGTAAACAGTACATGAAACCAAAATGGAGTTGGCGGCCCAGACTCCCAGTGAATCGCGAACTGACCTCTACAGCCTCAGTGTCGTCCCCCCTGCCCCAGCCAAATGATTTACAGATCAAACGGAACTGACAATTCGCTGCAAGACAAACAAGTATTTTTATTCACCCCTATTTTTGGTTGTGATTGAACTGCATATAATATTTAATAACAATAATCCCACTATTAATAACATTATCTTAATGCTGTGTAACTACTTCAGCATGTAAATCATACATGTACATTAATAATAATAACATAAATTATTCAACTTACTGTTATCAAGGTCGCACACACCGATCTCAAGTTATCCTCCAGAAATCTGCAGTCTCTTTTTTACTTCTGCCAATTGTCCGCCGGCCGCTCGTGTCCGCGCTATTCTCTGACATGCATCTTTCTTCTTCCTAGATGTTTTGCCAGATCGCAACTGACTTAAAAGGTGCATATTCTGCCACCTACTGTACTGGAGAGTGCAGCACTTTATCGCTGCTGATAGACGGTTTTTAAATATATTCTGATACCGTAGTGGAAGAAATTTTGCCTTGGCGGGCCGCCATACCCAAGCAACATAGAGGAAACACTGAGCCTACCCCCTTACTCAGAGAACTCTCCGTGGTCCTGTGTTGATGATGAATCTCTGAGGGTGACTTTACGCAATGTGGCTAGGGATTTAGTAAATGCATCAACTTCGGGACATACTTCTGTCTTGAATGGTGCAATTCATGGTCCACTGTTAAATCATAAACAAGAGAGGATTTTGAATTTACTAATTCTTCCTAACCATTTAACCTTTTATTTGACATTTTTCGGTTTGTTTGTGTCAAACACACGTCATTTCACTGGACATGCCTATTCATTTTTTGTGCGAAATTGCACATGCTCAAAAGTAACCTGTTGCATTATGTGAGTCTACTTTCTCAGCCACTTGTTAGAAAAGGCTGCATTGGTGCACACTAATTGGAAGTGGGTATCAGATGGTCTAATTAGCCCCTACACCCTTGATAATCTTTGCTCCCTCAGTTTTGGGACACTTGTGTAAATAGCGGAAGCTTGCCTGAACCCGCAAATCAAGGGCCGAGGGTGGAGTGTGGAAGGCAGGAGTTTAAGACTTAACCCCCTACCCACCAGAATGGGGCATCCGTGAGAGCAGTAAGACTTAACCCCCTACCCACCAGAATGGGGCATCCGTGAGAGCAGTAAGACTTAATCCCCTACCCACCAGAATGGGGCATCCGTGAGAGCAGTAAGATTTAACCCCCTTCCCACCAGAATGGGGCATCCGTGAGAACAGTAAGATTTAACCCCCTTCCCACCAGAATGGGGCATCCGTGAGAGCAGGGCATTTGTGATTATTTTGAAAATAGTATCGAAATTAAAAATCTGTTGTAAAAATTGACTGAAAAATACAAATAGATAGATAGATAGATAGATAGATAGATAGATAGATAGATAGATAGATAGATAGATAGATAGATAGATAGATGATCTATATATGAGATATATATGATATTTATACTGTATATGAGAGAGAGAAAATATTATTATTATTATTTACATTTTAGTCAATTAGCATTCATTCACTTATCCAGAGTAACTTAGAGTAAGTTCATCTAGGTGAAATATTCACAACTCAGTAGTAAAAACATTTATTAAAAAACAAATGATATAGGAAGGGGACTAGAGATTGAGCATTATATTTATACTGCATAGTCTGTACATGAATATAGCTCACAAAATACCACTTGCCGATCAGGGTGCATTAGAATGTATCTAAAGTGACTATGTAAGATTATATAACCTGCATGTATGTATATTTAACAGTTTCTCTGTTTGCATCAATGAACAGTGGAACCAAGAATGAGGTTACAGGCTACAGTGTTCCTAGAACCAGCCGGTGGACAGTTCAACACAGCATGATATTGTATTGTGTGGTGAATGTAATAACAGAGAAATGATCATTTGAACTGTCATGATCCTGTACCATAATGGGTAACTTGCACATCTGTGAAGGCACCATTAATGCAGAAAGATATCACACATTTTGGAGCAACATACGCTACCATCCAGACATGTTCTTTTCTAGGGACGTCCCTGCATTTTCCAGCAGGACAACACCAACCCACATTCTGCCCGGATTATAAGCGCATGGTTGCATACACAGAGAGTGCGGGTGCTTGCATGGCCTGCCCTTAGTCCTGACCTGTCTCCAACTGAGAATATATGGCACATAATGGAGTGCAAATTAAGGCAACAAAGGCCTCGTAGAGTAATGCAGCTGAGGAAATGCATAATACATGAATGTGGGACAATTCTGCTAACTAAACTCTTCAGTGCCAAAACGCTTAATACATGTTCAGCTTTTTTCCCGGGACTTGAATGCTGGAAGGGTTAGATCCTGCAGAAAATAAGAATATCTCTGCAGAATGTATAGAGTAAGAATGAATGTTGTGTATGAATCCTATTACCAACAGGGCACTTACCTGTTTGTATGCTAGGAGACAAGGATATGTAAGTGAGAAAACGGAAAGAAATGCAAGCTAGAAGGCATGGCGGTTATAGTACGAGTGAAACTATAGTACAGTGAAATAACATAATATTTAAAGGGTTGTTATGCGAAGGCTGAGAGAGACATTGTTTACATGTAGGATGTAGGATGGAAATGTCAATGAGAGAAAGATGAGTGTAGGTCATGTTTTAGGCATGGGCCTGTTGTTACGGTCCTCTTTAGAACCAAAGGAAGAACACCAGCTAGAAAAATGTCAGGCCTGTAACGTGTGCTACAAACACATCGAATTGGGTAAGTAATTTTGCATTAACACAGTACATTGAATAGGATTTGAGTCTAATTACTCGTTCAATCATAATGTATTGTATTGAACGGCTTCACGGTGGTACATTTAATTCAGCCCTAAATCACATTAAATACGTTCTGAGGGAACTATTTTGTAAAACCGAAATATGTCAAATATGAACGTATGAGAGGATCAATTACGTTTGTAGGGAACTAAATTGAACACTTGAATAACGTTAAATATGAACATATGAAGATCATGACGTAGCATGTAAATAGCATCGTTTTTGCTAGGGTGGAGGTCGGGGATGGTGGATGGGCGTATAAATCCGCGACTTGCATGCCAGTGTTCGCGAGTTCAAATCCAGACCGGCACTTTGTGTGTGTTGTTCTCCTTTGCTTGCGTCATACAGACACGCGATTGTCGGTTTTTGTAATGTTAACCCTAACCTTAGTTCTAATCTTAACCTCAGTAACGTCATATCTAACCTTAACCGTTAGTAACCTCATGCCTAACCTTAACCGTTAGTATCCTCCTACCTAACCTTAACTGTGAATGTTGCAATATAATTTCGAACGCTATGGAATGTATGGAATGTTCTCGCATAAATCCGCTAAACGAAATTTACCGGAGCAATGTAATTGAAGTACAAATATAGCCTAATAATAAAACGTGCAGTTCAAACGTAAAAACACCCTAAATATGTTGGCGTATATCGTAATTTAGGTTTTCAAAATAGTTTCCTGAGAACGTAATTTGGGAGAAATTCTGAGATGTACGGTTGATTTAATTGCTTCATAGAGTTATGCTGGATTCACACCAGGCACGGCTAACTGGTTGCATTCCGGTGGAAGCCCATTAATTTCAATAGGAAGCAATCCACACCGCTGCTTGAATGAGGATGATTAATTCATCATGTTAATATTTACAATTTAATTTGGCAATAGATTCCAAAGCATCTGGATAGAAAATCTGATATTGGTGAGTTACATTTTTAAAAAGGACAAACAATGTGATTTTACGAGTCTATTAACAACAATAGTTAACCAAGCAACCAACCACTCTGAATTAAATCTGGTGTTAAAATAATGTTGGGCTGTGGGAATTAATACATTTCACAAATGTATAGAATGGGTAACTAAATATAAGATACTTTACATAATTACTCAATATTGTACAGTGACTGCATAAAGCATTTTGTCACGTATCCCCTCAGATAATTAGAGACAAGCGCGAAGGTTTCAATAATGTAATCACTTTTATTCAAATAAGAAAATAATACTGCCACGTGGGGCAAGCGTGTATAAATAATAAAGAACTGGAGACACCGGAACAGGACACGTAACAGGATACATTGAACGACAAGAGACAAGACCAAACACTCAACTTAAATACA